>WYDI02015412.1:358-33626 GCA_009867235.2 Psittacus erithacus
CTCGTGGCCCTCCTCTGGACTTGTTCCAACAGTTCCATGTCCTTCTTATGTTGAGGACACCAGAACTGCACACAATAATCCAAGTGAGGTCTCACAAGAGCAGAGGGGCAAGATCACCTCCTTCAACCTGCTGGTCACCCTGCTTTTGATGCAGCCCAGGATACAGCTGGCTTTCTGGGCTGCGAGAACACACTGAAGCCGACTCGTGTTCATTTTCTCATTGACCAACACCCCCAAGTCCTTCTCCACAGGGCTGCTCTGAATCTCTTCTCTATAGTTTGCGCCTTGCAAATCTTTGATACATACATAATCTGAACATATTTCAGATTAGCAGAACATCATAACTGTATCTTATTACAATCTAATTCAAACCCTAATTGGGGCTCTTTCTTTTTTAAGTGAATTTAGGGAGTAGAAAACTGATTATTTAAGCAAAACTAGGCACAATATGGCCAAAAACAAACAAAGAAATGGACTCAATCAATGCTAATATTGAAACGCATTTATTCAAGATGTTTTATTCACATCTCTATCTGCTCTTTGGAAGTGCATATGCCATTAGCACTTGGAGGGGGAAGTTTCTGCATAACAAGGTCATAAACATCTCCCAGATGCCACATACATAAGAAAATATGAAAGAAGGTTCCAGACATCCCCATATATTCTCAAACTGCAAATCCCAAAGATTATTAAGAAGTTCAAGGAAATACAAGTAATGGAGATCAATGTTCACGTGGAAAAGACACCCTATAATCAGTGAGTAACAGCCTTTCTTTCGAACAGAAGTTTATACATTGGCTCCAAGGATGCGTCCGTGGCCCTGCCCCCGCCCTCACATCTCCTTACTCACATATGTGAGTATATAGTGTATCTCAATCCAAATCCTGAGCCAATTAGGCAATCTGTGGCATCCGGACCCCTCTCCAAAATGCAGCAGCATTTTGAATGACTAATGACAACACTTGGAGATTGCATGGATATATTTTTCACTGTATTCAGTAGCCCAAGGATACAGTTTAACTGGTGGTTACAGACAGACACGTTTTTCAGACACACCAGGGGGTAATTGCTTTCACAGAATATCAGCAAAGACCAGGCAGTCAATTATAAATTGAACCTTCATTTATATGATCATATTTAAAATTCACCAGTATTCAACTGTTGCTTAGGTAGAGAAGTATTTTACCTTCTATGCACCTGCTCACAGTCGCTGCACATGTCTTCATGTGAGTATGTATGCTTTAAATCATTACAAATGCAATGATTTTGCTAATTTATGGTAACTAAGACCCAATACAGCAATAGTAACTTAAACTTGTTGACAGAATGGTAATTTTGCAAATGGTAGTAATGGAGGTGTTACTTTACAAAGGCTCTCAAACAACTTGAGTGGTGCTAGAAAGCAATCATCATTGAAGGCAGGACCACTAGTAATGGCTCCATGTAGAAGTTAAGTTCTACTAACAAATGAACCAGAATACCTTCAGAATGAAATTCCATCTCTAACCATAAATGCATAGCTTTGAGATACATTTTCTGACTGACCACATGTCTGGGATGGTAACAATAGTTATGACTTGAGAAAAGAGCTTAAGAAACAACAAGAACACAAAAAGTATATGTAGTCAAATGTAAAAATGTAGTCATTTTAAAATGTAGTCAAATAAAAAAAAAATCATTTTTATAAAAATTAGAGGAGTTTATTAAAAACTTTATGAGGAACAGCTGAAAAACCAAAACACTTGCAAGCTAGAGGGAGATTACTTACAGATATCATATTGGAGGCCCAAAGTACATGCAAGCCAAGTTTTGACAGATACTTTGGAAATATCAAAAAGAAAATCAACAGCACTAAGCAGAAGAGAAGTTATTAACATCAAGATAAAAAGTTGAAATTATATCAAAAAAAAAAAAAATAAAAGAGGAAAGATCCTGAACTTTGCACATTGAAATCTAAAAATACCATCAGGCAAACTAAATAAGAGCTCTGGAAAAAACTGCAAGGGACATAAACCAAGTCATTTTCCAAACACATCTGACAGGAAGCCTGCCAGACACAAAGTAAGGCCAACAGAAGATCAGAAAAATAGAACATGATAGGGGGCAAAACCCCAAATTCCAAAGCAAATAAAACCTGCAAAGCTCTAAGAAGCAACTCATAATATGAATTATAATGAAAAAAAGAATTAGCTGACATATGGAAATTTTGAGGCAGAGGAGAGGAATCAGCATCACTGGGAAGTAGTGCTTGAAAATTCATCAGTTTTCTGAAGGATTTAAGAAGTATGTGGAGAAGAGATATCTGGGTGATACAATCTACCTGGACTTCTAAATGACATTTGACAAAGTGTTATATGAACAACTCCTTAATTCATTTCCTAGGAATAAGGCAATCCTGCCTTACTCTGTCCTTTATTGTGACCTGTGACCTGCCATTATCTGTGATCATTTACTAACCAATTAATTTTCTCTTCTGGAGACTACTGGTATTTGCTATTTTTCAAGTGTTTTAAAATGAATAGTTAAAATCACATGTTACAAATTGTTATTTTTTTATATTAGATTGCTTGCCCAATAATTCTCTGATACAGAGATCATTATTTTCAATTCTTCCACTCTAAAAAAAATAATTTAATTAAAAAATATACCTTGAAAGAGATTTCTTCTGCAATTTTGTTTTTTTTTAGTTCCTCATATTTTTTCTTCTCTTCACTGTAGGACAATTCAGCATTAGAGACATCTTCATTTAGTCTTTCTAGTTGCTCTTCTGCCTCACTGATGCTTTTGAGGATAGTTTTGATTTCTGACTCATATTCTTTCTTTCTTGTTGAACTGTTGAAACAAAATGGACAACATTACATTTCATTGTAGAAAGTATATTGATTAAAATAAAATTAAACCCCATTTTTGAATAGTTAAAGCTAAACTATCTTAAAATTAAAAGCAGTATTTTATTAGCTTGCCATTTTATGCTGAATATACCAGGCTCTACGTCAAAACATTAGTCTCTTTATTTGTGAGTCTAAGGCAGATAGTTCATATATGAAATAACTTTTTTGTTTTCCTGTATATCTAGACCCTTAACCTGCATCATAGAGTCATGGAATGGCTGAGGCTGGAAGGTACTTCTGGAGGTCATCTGATCCAACTCCGGGGCTCAAGCAAGGCCTCCTACAGACAGTTGCTCAGGACCACATCCAGGTGTCTTTTGAATACCTCCAAGGATGAGCAATCTACAACCTATATTGGCAACCTGTCAGCGCTCTGTCACCTTCACAGCAAAAAAGTGTTTCCTGATGTTCATACAGAACCTTCCATGTTTTGTTTTTTGCCCATTGCCTCTGGTTGTGTCAGTGGACACCACTGAAAAGAACATGGTTCCATCCCCTTTGCACTTTTCTTTCAATATTTATAGAGTCATAGAATTATAGAATGTAGATATACATGGAATTTCTATACATTAAAAAGATCTTCCCTGTCCCCTCTATTTTCGAGGCTGACTAGTTCCAGCTCGCTCAGACTGCCCTCATGTGACAGATGCTCCACTCCCTTTATCATCTTCATCACCCTTTGCTGGACTTTCTTTAGTATGTCCACGTTTCTATTGCACTGGGGAGCCCAGTACTCCAGGTGTGGCCTCACCAGCGCAGAGTAGAGGGAAAGAACTACCTCCCTTGATCTGCTCGCAACATTGTTCCTGATGCAGCCCAGGACGCTATCTGCCTTCTTCGCAGGGGTGGCATGTGGCTGGCTCATGTTCAACTTAGCGTCCACCAAGACCTCCAAGGCCTTTTCTGACAAGCTGCTTTCCAGCTGGGTGGCCCACAGCATGTACTGACGCATGGGGTGGTTCTTCCCCAGGCGCAGGACTTTGCACTCCTCCTTGTTGAACTTCATGAGGTGCCTTTCACCCCATTTCTGCAGCCTGTTGAGATCTCTCTGGATGGCAGCATGATTCTTCAGTGTATTAGCCACTCCTAGTTCGGTATCATCAGCAAACTTACTGCAGGTACACTCTGCTCTGTCATCTAGACCATCAACGAAAACAAACAGGACCGGATCCCTGGGGTACACTTCTAGTTACTGGCCTCCAGCTTGACTTTGTGCCACTGAGCACCACCCTTTGGCCTTGGCCATTGAGCCAGTTTTCAATACACTCTACTGTCTGCTCATCCAGCCCATACATCAACTGCTTGTCTATGGGGATCTTAATGGTAGACAGTGCCATAAGCCTTACTGAAGCCCAGGTAGACAATATCCACTGCTCTCCCCTTGTCTATCAGGCCAGTTATTTCACCATAGAAGGTATCAGACAGGTCAAGCATGACGTCCCTTTGGTGAATCCATGCTGACTATCCCTAATGACTTCCTTGTCCTTGTGAAATGTGCCTGGAAAATGATTTCCAGGATTATCTTCTCCATCACCTTCCCAAGGACTGATGTGAGGCTGACTAACTTGCAGTTCCTTGGGTCCTCCTTCTTGCCTTTCTTGAACACAGAAGTGACACTTACTTTCCTCTAGTTCTCAGACACTTCTTCTAGTCACTCAGTTACAGAGAGTGACCTCACAATGACATCTGCCAGGTCCCTCAGCACTTATGGCTGCATCCCATCAAGGCCCAGGGACTTATGTATGTCCAGCTTGCTTAAGTATTCCCTGACCTGATCCACTTTCACAAACAGTATGGCTTTCTTGTTCCAGCCTTTCCTCCTCATCTCTGGGACCTGGGATTCTGAAGACTGACCCTTACTAATAAAGACTAAGTAAAGAAGGTATTTAGTACTTTATCCTTTTCCATGTCGTGTGTCATCAGGTTCCATGCCTCATTCAGCAATGGGCTCACATTGTCTATAGTCTTCCTTTTGTGATCGATGCACTTACAGAAGCCCTTTTTGTTGGTTTTGGTATCTCTTGCCAAGTCAATTCCATTTAGGCTTTGGCCTTCCTAATTCCATCTCCGCATGCTCAATGTCTCTGTATTCCTCCTAGGTTACCTGTCCCTGCTTCCACCCTCTCTATGCTTCCTTTTTGTGCCTGATTTTTCCTGGTAGCAACTTGTTCATCCATGTAAGCATCCTGGCATTTTTCCTGACTTCCTACTCTTTGGAATGGACTGCTCCTGAGCTTGAAGGAGGTGATCTTTGAATATCAAACAGCTTTCTTGTGTCCCCCTTCCAAAACATAATATAAAACTACCGATTTTGGATGAGGAGAAAGTGGCAAGAACAGCCCTTTTATCTGAAAGTGTTGAAATTGATCAAAGATCTTATAATCTATTTTATAATAAATGACCATGTCTAGGGTACTTCATATCAGTGCAGTGGTACAGGTTAGTCATAGAGCTGTATAAATAAAATTCCTAAGTATGTTGCTATTTGCAGAATTCTTAGATCACATAAACCAGTTTATTCATATACAAAAAACCTTTTAGTAGAAGTAAACTTAAAATACCATTTGATTAGATTGTGACCATTAGATTACACAGCAAAAACCAAACTGAATCAAATACAGAAAACGTACAGGTAAATACTGATATTGCTTTGACTGACAGAATATAACATTTGTACCATTGAAACTTAATATTCTTCAAAAGAATGTTTCTTTGTAGAAGGATGGGATTACTGAAAAATTATTACTACCACTGAGTACCTGCTGAATTGGAATGATAAATCTAAATGGTATTGTAAGGTTCTTCACAGGATATACAGCATTGTTTCTGATACTTAATCTGCAAACCCACAGCAGGCTAGCACTGTTCACACATTTTCTTAGCTGAATCAGCGGCCAGAATATTTCTCTTACTTTAATACAGGGTGTCATTTTCATTGTTATATGAAGGAAACATAATTTACCTTACCTTAAATTCTCAAGCAAACAGGTCTATTCCATGATTCTATGATTTTTCAAAGATATTGCAAAAAACTGCAGTTGCCCTAATAAACTGAGCTTTAGTCGCAGATGTCTGGTGCACCTCAGAGTGATTTGGTTACTTAAAAGTTGCACTGCTGTAGTAGCTCATGTACAGGAAATTCAGACGTACTTCTGTTTCTGCACCAGCCGGGAATCGAACCCGGGTCCCAAGAATGGGAATCTTGCATGATACCACTACACCACTGGCGCTTTCCTGCGAGGGCCAACCAATCAAATCACCCTGGGCTGTCCCTCCATGCATAGTGCTGCACAGACAATTACTGACTTACGCGGTCCTTAAATACAAAGGATTGTTAAAACACTGCAAATTTGGCATGTAGAAGACTTAAAAATCAGACACTTCACGACACATACAGATATCTCTAATTAAGCACTTTTAATATAACATCATGTCATCTTTTTACTCATGCCCTTTTCCC
This sequence comes from Psittacus erithacus, assembly GCA_009867235.2. Classification (NCBI taxonomy): domain Eukaryota; kingdom Metazoa; phylum Chordata; class Aves; order Psittaciformes; family Psittacidae; genus Psittacus; species Psittacus erithacus. Next base: position 6,710 of record WYDI02015412.1, read on the forward strand.
ACACGTATTGTATGGAATTTTGGGGGTCTGTTTTATTTTTATTGTCAATGTATGTATTTTGTCTTCTACAGAATTTTAGTTATTCTTCTTTCAAATGAAATTCAAAAAAGTTAGATGATAAATTTCAGCCTGAAGTGATTTGAAATCCTTGAAATGCTTAACTACAGAGTTAGAATAAAAGCAAGTTTCATTTTTATAAGCATGTTTTCAGTGAAAAAATAAAGCTTGCTTTCTATATTTGTATAACAGGCATTACCTATTTCCAATTATTCGTGATAGCTCTTTATTTTCTCGCTCAAGTTCCTCATTTTCACGTTTCAAACTGTCCAATGCTTCATTAATATTGAGAACATTTTGCTTTATATCCAGTAGATCCCTGTCCTCTGTGGATTTCTAATGAACATTAAGATATTAAGAAACCTTTAAAACAAGTTGAAATTATTTCAGGCCAACACAGAAGATACAAATATGCAAGCATTGTTATTTCATTTATACAAAAAGAATAATGAACTTACTAATTCTTCCACAGCTTTAGCTACTTCAGAAGAAGCATCTGATATTTTTACACTTTCATCTCCTTGGGCAGCCATTTTATTATTCAAATCTTCTATCTAGAAAATATTTTGTAAAGTAACACAAATATCTCCTGCATTTCTTATTAATAATTAAATAATATATTTAAAAAATAAATTTTAAAGGAAGTCTATTAAAGAGTATTAGGGATACTTAATGCTATAGTATTCATATGCAAGTTGTCATTTGCAATGTACCCTAGCAAAATCTTTAGACTTCACAGTATCTGTAAGCACACACAGCCTCCTAATTCATACATGATGTATGTGGTATAATCAAACACAATACCTTTAGTTTCCCTAGGTCTCAAGATATTAATACAGATTCATGCAGAGATTCAAGTATCAGTCACTGGATCTCAAGGAAAAAATGGGATGTTAGGGAAGGAAGCACCTTCAGGAAAAGGAAAACATCTACAGTGGCTTTAGCTAGATAAAGGCAACACCTGCTTACATTGAGACTAATGAACTTTGTTTCCTTCACCTTTCCTTTCTCTGCAGAGGCTGAAACAATACAGCTATCCTGGCAATTTGCCTATACAATTGCCATAGAGATAAGGGTCTATCTCAAATATGACCAGACCACAAAAAAGTCCAAGCAGGATAAGGGTTGATAAGGATGTTAGAGTACAAATGTGGGAAGATCAGGACAGAATTAGAACACAGATACTTTAAATGGCAGGTAGTTTCCTATTGCTACCTCAAGAATCTGATGAAGAGCAGATTTCATAAGATACTTTTCAACTTGTCCTTACAGTGTCCAAAATTGTAACAAAGTTATATGAAACAAAGTTGTATGAAATTCAAAAACCAGCATGAATTAAAACAAGAAATAAGAAAGCCAGGGGAAAAAATGCAGGAATATACTAGTTCACATCATTAATTCTGTCTTCAAACTTGTTGATGTACATGACAATTGTCATGTTATAATTTGGATCCAATTCAAACCCCACTGAAGTAAATTAAAATAATCCAAATGTTTTCCTGATTTCCAAAGTATCTCCATTATCCCAGTAATATTTCTATGATGATCAAAAGAATCACTTTTAGATTTCTGAAAATCCTTTATTATTTATAAAGATTTACCCAGTTAGTTGTTTTTGAAGGAAATTGACAATAACAGATGAGCTTTATGCTAAACTTAACTCTGGCTCACCTTTAACCAACAAAGGTGGTCACCGAATGGAGCAGTTTCTTGCTCCACCTTACCCCTGTTGCGTATTTCTCTCTTTCGCTTGTGCTGGTCTAAATACACAAGTAGAACTTACTGAAATTTATGGGGTCAGCAAACCCAGCTGGAAACATCCAGAAAGAAAACATAAAAAAAGTAAGTACTGAGTCTATTTGAAAACAGTGGTTTTCTAGATACCAGATGGTAGCAATTGCTGGTGCAAGTACAGTAATGGGAAGAAAATTGTAATAGTTGGAAACAAAAGGCAAGAAGATGCCCATTCGTGGGTATCTAAAATGACTGTATCTTTACTTTGGTGGTGGGTGTGCTTCACAATTCTTGTTAAGTTCTGGGCATGCTTGGTAGATCCAGCTTCTCAAAAATACTCTATCTAGATTCTGGATTCCATTGGATCCTTAGCAGGACCTAGCTATCTAGATGCTCAAACCACAGCAGGACTGGACGTGTACAAGAGGATGGATGTCATACTTTGTTTATACTTGTACACATACACACATATACACATAGATACAAAAAAATAACAAGTTCTATTGTGGTCATCTAAATCCTGTTTTAGGCTTTTTCTGCTGGTTCCACATACGGAGCTATTAATAAACAAAAACTCCTAGTCAGAGACAGTGAGGAACTCCAAATTTTAAACTGCCAAAGATTTCAAAATGAATGCTAGACAAATATAGCAGAAAACAGGTGAATTTTAAGTAAAATAGGGTATCACTATGTATGCTGTAAAAATGCATCATGTGCCATCTCAGGTCAAAAAATCTACTAATTCACAAGGAAACTTATGCTGTCTGCACTTTCTTCCAGATGATTAAAGAAGATAAGAAATATGAAGCAGATATACACCCAAAACCTAAAAATATCCAGGTAAATTAAATGAATATAAGATGTTTATGATATTTTCAATAATTAGAGCTGAAAAATAGTATTACAACGAAAGAATGAACAAGAGTGTTCTGCAGAATTTACCACTTATTTTAAAATCTGTATTTGTATTTTTACTTTACAGAGGACCTTAACTCTTAAACATACAAAATATTCAGGCATTCATGTACTTTTCAATAAAAGATACTAATTTATCTGCTTGTTTATAAATATTCAAGACTCACTTTGCTATTCCAATATTCTGCATCTTCCTGGATTTCTGCTTTTTGCATCAGTAACTCCTCAAGGTGTTTTTCATCCTTTATAATCTTCTCCTCTGTTTCTTTTAACTTCATACAGTATTCGGTCCAAATAAATTCAGACTGCTTTAACTCATTCCTAATAGAAATACACACAAAGTGAATCCATCTATTTGGAAATACTCCAAGGCAGTCCCCCTTCATAAAGGAAAATGTAAAGCAGATCTGAATTAGTAAAGATTTATTTTGGTTCTCTACTACATTTCTTGAGCAGGTATGCATGACAGAATTTCAAAATATCTACCCTGGCAGATTCATGTAATCTCAGTCAGATATCAAAATTACTCATGCTACCAGTTTACTTGGATTTAAAGCTGCCTGCCAACATTACAGGTTCTAATTGGACCTCTGAACATGTATTTGTATACCTAAAGACAAGACTGTTTCATATCTCACATGCTAATAAAAAAGAATAGGAGTGAACTTCTTTCTCTGCTGTTGGCTAAATCTACTTCAGAGCGATCTTCACTTAATCCACTGCATTGTCACTCTGTGGACAAATGTCATTTCTAGAGAAATTTTTTTACTGACATTCATTCCTCATGTTAAAGGAACTTGCAGACAGTAAGCAAGGTCATAGGAGGGGATAAGGACTTTACTTTCACTCTGAGTAACAGATTTATCAGCATTATGAGAAGGAAAATTGGCCATAATTACCGAAAGGGATAATATTAACTACAACAGTAGTCATGAAAACACTTCTATGATACACTATTAGGCCTCATTCTAGGCTGTGCACAGGCCTTTTGTTATAGCCACGGATTTGGTGAAAGGCAAACGAGGCGTATCAGATACAAAGGCGTATCAGGTTTTATACTGACTCCTGGTGCTTTACCATTATTTTTATTATTGTTTCAGCAGGCAGAAAAGAGGAGTTTCCTTCATGCTCCCCAGAGAATTGTCTTGGTCAATAACATATTCCAAAGCATGCTTTAAATACCAAAATAAACCCACTGCAGAATAACTAAGACCAACAGCAGTTGAGTTTTAGAGACATCTATTGCATTATAACCCAAAAGACCTCCTGAACAACTGTTGCATACTTGAACACAGTAAGACAACCAAAAACAATAATGAAAGGACTTCATCACTAATTCAAGAGCCACTCCTGCAAGATTATTTCATAGACATTCTTCCCTTATTTGCTTCCTATATTTCATTTAGTGATGTAGTAAAGATCTACCTTGCAAAGTCACATTCCAAATGTCACAGAATGTATATAACATAAGTCTGAAACCTAAGACTTTGAAGACTTCTACCTTCTTAGGTCTCATCACTTATGGAAAGAAAAAAAAAAGATACTTGGAACTATTCTAATGACAGACATGTAACAGGCAGAGACTGTAATCTTTTTTCTCATACGACCTATCAGATACAACTTTCTGTGTACAATCTCATGGAAAATACAGTACTACCAGCCACAGCGAGTATGTGTAAAAATAACAGTCTGTGCTGTGTGATTTACCCAGCCGCAGTATTTTAAGTTTCATGCAGTCTTCATCTTTTTTCTCACGGATGGCACTGAATATAAAGACTATCAACTGCAGAACAGTCTTTCAAGTCTGTGCCGTCACAAATCTGTCTTTATCACACCTATCAATACCACATGTTATTCTAGTCCTTCTCAGATGGCAGCTGAAGGGTCTACATCCTCTGTAATGTAAGTATGACTTATTACCAGTCTAGCAAATGGCTAAGGGGGAAGAAACAGTAGGCCTGCTGAAGGACAGAAAAACAGTCTTCTACTCAGTGCTTTCCTGTAAAGGCTGCTATTCCTAAAAACACCACTATCATTAGCATTTTTAGTTTAATTCACATTTACACAAACAAAACAGGTTACAAGATGTGTAAGAGTCTACACCACTGTTATGTGATATGAATAGGAAATCAATTAACTAGGTGAATCAGAAAACATACTTTGTATATTTCTATCATTATAGATGACGGATTTCCAGTATTAGTTACCTATTGTGATTTTCACAGGGATTTTATTTACACTATGACTTTTTTCAAAAGAACAGAGTTCCTTTAAAGCAATTTTAATGCACCTCAAAACAAAGGCATGTTACAGGAAAATACTCCACTTTCTTGCACATGAAACGATCCAAATAACCTTGATTTCCACCAAGACTACCAAAAAAACCCATGAAAAGTGCCCACACTGCCCTACAACTGCTAAGCATTATGTCACTGTCTGTGACACAGTGACAGAATTCTATAGGGAACTGAACAAAATCCTGCATAAAAGACTATTAAAAAGTGAAGTAGTCAGGAGGCAAGATGAAAAATCCTAATACTAAAGAAAAAATGCAGAAGTAAGATTAAACGATCAATATTCATTGAAAGAATAGGTCAACAGCATAGTATCTCAAAATCCTCTATCTGTTGCTTTGATATATTTACAAATTATCTGAAAGGGCAAGGAGTAGTAAAATTAAAAGCCTGTATATAATGTGATTACAACAGGTAAGGCCAAAAAGAACTAAGAAACTGCAGAAAAATTTCAAGACAAGCTAAGTAACTGCAGAACAAAGTGTCTGAATTCAAAAGAGGTACAAGGTCAGAGAGATTAAGTGCACCTTAAAATTCTGAATCACCTGTACCAAACCAAGAAAGACATGTACATATTTCCACAAACATTTGGAAAGTCTAATCAACATTTAGCACAGCTAAAGAAGCTGAGAAGGTGTTGGGTTAAGTGAAAAATAGGATGCAAAGCATTAGAACAAAAAATAAGAGTAAGTCACCCCTGTTATCGTTGTTGACATAGCTTAATTTGGAATACTGCCTGCATTACTGCTAAATGCATTTCACAAAAGTATATATCACAGAAGTGAAAAGGAGTCATAAAATACATATGTCTTCTGAAAGCATATTGAAAATAATGGATTTTGCTTTGGAAAACAGAGAGAAAGAAAGAAAAAAGTGAAAATCCAAAGTCACAGAGAATACAGACTAGTGAAGGAGGACCACAATACACAGCAATATTTATCATTGCATGCATTTTAAGGCTTAGACTCCCAAACTACAGCAATTTGCCTGCAGGTGGACAATAACAAATTGCTGCTGACCACACTTTGTAAATATGAATTGGCAAGGAACAAAGTCTAATAGTAGGTATATGGTGGAATAGTAAAAGATAAAGAAAGAAAGAACAGTGAAATAATATACTTTTAACATTATTTATTCTGGTATTACACACTAAAAAACACCTCCAGCCATGGATCACTACAACAATTGCCAACACTTCTTGGCCAGCAGCTAGTAATTCAGACTACTTGATAGAACACTAAATAGGCCAGTGAAATACTAAACTGATTTGCAGGGTATCTGAATACACGGCAATTAATCACATTACATTTTTGGTAACACTTCTTACTCAAGACCTGGTATTTCCCATAATTAAAATCAACATGAGGTTTGCAATGAACTTAACCAATTACAGAATCTCAGTCCATGCTGTCTGATTTCTCTCAGCTGGAAACCATGAAGGAGCTAATGAGAATTCGATCAGATCATCTCTATATCAGTCTTTAAGCCATAAATAAATTTCTAAACATTGTGAAGACATTGTGAAGCTTGCATTCACAGGCTCATACCCATCAAAAATGAGAACTATCTTTACTTTTCACACACCTCTCCCTTTGTTTAGATACACAAGTGATTTTAATTAGAGAATCATATGGTAATTTCCAGATGTCACTTTAGCTTTGACAAGTGTTAGTATTAAAGAATTCTGGTCTCAGATTTTGTATAATATAATACCTGGGGTTTAGCTATATTTTTTACTACAATTTGAATTTTCATATACTAATATTCTTTCTAGATTGTGAACTTGGCTTTGAAATGAAAAAAGCTAAGCTTTAGTTAACTCAGCATGTTGACTGTGAATTTTTAATCTTGGAGGCAATAAAATATAACTAGCATAAATACCTCTAATATGGTGACAAAATTATCTTGAACTCAATAAAGATAAGACAAAGAAATTCACTGTAAAGGTTAGAATCAAAAAAAGGAAAAAATCAGACACGCTGACAAAAGAAACAAGTCAGAGTTTTACTCATGTCTCTTAATTATGCCTGTAAACTTTCCTCATCTCAAGGGGAAAAGAGCCACTCTATTGCTTGCTACTTTGCCAAATAAAACCTGGCAACTAATCATAGTTGAATACAACCTCCTACCAAACATGAAAGTACTTGGCATTCTTGTTCCTTGGCATAATTATTCTTCATGCTGATTCTTGGGCTTTATGTTCAGCAACGGAAAGGAGAGTTGACTTATCAGTGACTGGCCATTAGTGGTGGCCTACAGTTATTTATAACTCTGCTTGATAATTCAAGGGTTAATAATCTGACAAGAGGTTACAGTGAGGAAACTGCAACATAAGACATTGCCATACAGAAGCTGCCTTGCAATCCAATAAAGATATAGAAAGTCTGTTGGTTTGATAAGCTCAAAAGCATGTGTTGTTGACCAGAATTGTTCTGTTCAATATGCAAGTTAAAAATTAATTTATAACATAACTACCATACCATGATAAGTGCTGATGTTCAATGAAAGTAATTTGTGCAGTCAATAAGAATGATAGCAAAAAGTTCTGTCAGATTGAAAATTCCTAGGTGAGTAATATAAGGTAAAATTGTATGCTTAAGGATTCAATTCACAAACTTTCCATGTGGATGTAATTCTGGACATCACCTCTTCCTTATTGTCATGGTTGTGCTCATGGAAGCTAAGAAAAACACTTCTTTTATGCATAATTTTATTGACTTAAATAATTAAATGAACCAGAATTTATAATTATTTCTAAAAGCAATTTTTCTACCATTTCCTTAACAGTAAAACTAACAGGACATTATGATATCATATTTAACAGCTCTTACTTGTATTGATGCAATAGCATCTCAGCATATTTAGTTTCCTCAGACAAAGATTTTATCTTCTTTTCAGATTCTTCAGCAATTGCTTTCATAATCTTTTGAATTTCCATGAGTTCACAACAAACATCACGATATAATTTTGATGCCTAAGAAAATAAAACAAGCTTTCTGAAAGATATCATATAAAAATTGTGATGTTTAAAATAAAAAGTTATTTCAAGATTTCTCTGATTATTTGCAGCTTGATAATTGAAGTTTAAAGCTGAATTAGTACTTTGTGATGTCATGTAACTTTACAACAAATTTTGCGTTGTCTGCAATAGAGACAATCCTAGATGAAGACAACAGGATGTGTTGTAAGATTGCCTAACATAAGAAAACACTAGCAAAAGGTCTTTCACTCTGTTGCAAAACTTCAAAGTTACTGTGAAAAGGTGGCTGCTTCCATAGGAAAACAGTGACCTCTGGAGCAGAAAGAAAGAAATAATGTTGAAAGAAGCCACTGAATTTCACTCAGTAATATGACAAAATCATTACTTAAACAGCTCCTAGAGAAGACATCTGTGCAAAGAGGGGCTTCAGATAGTGCAGATGATGAACACAGTTTTCAGTGGTATAAATAGTATTGGGACACTCAGTTCCCAACAACTCTCAGATAGAGATATGAACATGTCTATTGTCTCTGCTTTTTAAAAATATTACAAATATTAAATAATAACATGATAGAAAATTTTATATAATCTAGCACCTCACTGCTCAAACTAGTTCTCTGGATATCAAAAGCTAGAGATTCAAAATCAAATAATTTTTTTAATTGCAAATAAAATTAAGGATCAGCTGCTTTTTTAAGGCCATGGGAGGGAAAAACGAACCTTGGTAACAAACAGCATAGAAATTAGAGTGCAATAAAAGTAATAAATAATTTATTCTACAGTTAGAAATGTTGAAATGTTGTTGAAATGGATTATATAACTAAATTACAATAACACCAATCTATCTTCTTGCAATAAGTATTGTCACTTTTTGGAAAGAAAGATTAAAAAAAAAACCTGCAGGGAAAAAAAGTTTTTGAAATATTTTTTGTAAAACAAAACAAAATTTGTCTACTTTCTGAGTTGCATTTTAGTACACCTCAATATTTTAGCTGCATTCATCATCTTCCAAGACATTGTCAAGAAAAAAGAATACAAGATTAAATGCCCAAACCCCAACTTGATTAGAATTAGCCAGTATTTTGAACATATCTCCTAACACTGATAGAACTCTTAGCTATTTCATAGGTCACAACTAACTCATGGTTATTCTCATACTATTTATGTAATAGGCAATTAACTTTTTAATTTTAGAAGTATTTTGACATGACTGCTGAGGCCTCAAAATATGAGTTTAAAATACAAGAAAGTAAAATAAACAATATTTATTTAGAATCACTTACAACCAAAGACAATTTTTAGACCGTAACTACCTTGAAAAAGGTACTAAGCTCTAGATCTGTATTTAGAAGTTACTAAAAATATATAGAAAACATTATAATTAGTACTAAAAATCTGTACTTGAAATAACACAGTATCTCTTGCTTTTTAGACATCAATTTTAAGGTATTTATAACTTTGATACACTTTGATAATTTGGCCTGACATTATCCACATTAGGTATTTATTATCAACAAATAAAAATTATTAGCAACATTATTGTTGATAAGTACCATCAACAAATAAGTAAAAATGTACATCAGCACTTAAAAATAATTAAATCTTTAAAATATTTTTTGACTGCCTCTAACATCTCAATATTCTGGAACACTGATGTCTGTAAGAAATCTGAGAAGAATCTATGCAAATATCAGATATGTGCCTTGCACATTCCTGCGAAAAATCCCACATGAATCAACTTACAAAGTTAGAATTACATTCCATATATGTAGTGAAAAGATTCTAAAAGAAACATCATCTTGAGGTCTGTATTTACCTTTTCATAAACCAGTAACACATCCTTCACAGCCTCACCCTCTTGATTCAGCTTTTCTTCCAGCAGATGGCTGTGTTTCTTCATCAAGTCTATATCCTCCTGAATCTTTCTGTTGTCTGTTTCTATTGAAAGTATTTGGTTTTGCATCTGTTGCAGCTGATGTCTTTTACAATCGAGATGCCATTGTAGCTCCAAGATATCTTGAGCACATAGATCATATTCTGTCAAAAAGGTAATTAGCATAACAAAATGTTAGTATCTGTGTGACACCAAAAATTCCTAGTGAGATTAGTAAAAACATTGTCATAATACTTGCAAAATTTTGCTGCAAATCACTTTCAAGGCCAAAAAAGGACATTGGTAACAAAAGACATCAAATATAAAAATATAAATATTGCATTAGCAGTGGAACTGTTTTTAAATTCATGCTTAATAATCTTAGTAGGTAATTTAAGCAGATCTTCAAAGCAAGGGGTGGTCTTGTTTTTACGAAGGAAATTAAAACATCTAGCCTTAAGGCATATCTTGAGGAGGCTATTATAAAACAAGAACAGCTCTACTGAGCTTCCTACTCTTCAGCAACAGACACGTGGATACAGAGGAAGAGCAGGGCAAGTACAAATCCCACATCCTCTTAATACAACCATATTCAGTTCAGGAACATTGCCTGAATTAAACATAGCTTCAGGAAAGCTAAACTAAAGATGCAAACTCAAAGCCAACAAACAAAACGTATTCATGTTGCAACACAGAAGTATGTCAGTCTTAATTCATTTTGCTGCATTTACTTTTCTGACCTTGCATAAATTTCCTATAGGTCTTTACCAGAAAATATGTAAATAGATCACTGATCACTGAATGACAACATATATTTCATTTAGCTTAGGAAAAAAAAAAAAAAAGCTTATGAGAGATGGTGTCCTGCAGCAGATAATGTTCTATATGGAAAAATTACTGGCATTGAACTAGGAAAAGTAGACTATCAGATATGAAAAGTGAAAATAAAACAAAACAAAACCAACAGAAAATGTCGCAAGAGCAATAAACTTTGTCATAAATTTGAGAGAAGTGTGTTTTACACAGAAAAAAGGCTCTCTAGCTCTGAGAAGTTGCTATGGAATATTCAGTGCAATCCCTTGATGGCTGATAAATTTTGCCATGCTAACAAGACATAAATCACAAATCTACAAAATTATTTTATTGCTACTAAAAGTTAAAAAGACATTATATGACTACGAGGCTTTTTGACATCATACAAAGTGATACCTAACACTGAGATTAATAATATGCGGTTTATACTGGATTTTTGTTATATTTTAGAGAAGGTAATTTCTGAAGAGAGGCTATGTCACTGCAATTACCTGAACATACTACCAGACACAGATGAAGCAGGACCTAGCAATAGCAGAAATCAAGGGAAGCTTGAAGAAATAGGAGTCAGTGTCTACTCTGAATGGTTCAAGCAAATTCTTCATTAAGAATCTCCTGGGTTTGTAGTACTTAGATTAGGGATAATTATAACATCCCTGAAGTTCTTTTCCCTTTATCTTAAATTCCATTTTAGCATTTTTTTTGTCTTATAGATTACACTATGAAAAGTTACAATCCTAAAAAGTATGAATTTATTCCAAGGACACAACATTGTACTGACATAGATAAGAGAGAATAGCTGGTTAATTTTCACAGCCACACATCATGGTGGCTTTTTGTCCTTATTTTTTTAATTTTAAATACTGTATCATTGTATGTATCAACAAAACTGAAAGTGTATTAATTATATTCCAGTATCCCAAATTTTTGATATTTATAAAGAATGCTAAACAATAAACTAAAAGCAACAGAAATATATAGCAATATGCAAAAATTATTTACAGCTTCACCACTCTAGGTAAGTATGCCAAAAAGTAAAAGGTAATATCTCTGCAGCTCAAATCCTGAACTACTGTGCTCATATATTGCTAGGGTTGTGCACTATTTGACATTTTGCCTTCTGGAGGACCACGAGGGGTATGCATAGAGGGCAGAGAGAGAGACAAAAAAACATTTAGGACCAAACAACGCCAGGCTTGCCTTCATTATACACTGATTTTCACTTAGTGTTTACTCATCAGTAAACAGTTATGGAGGACTTCTGCACTGTCACCGCACTCCAGATTGTCAGGTATTTGACAAAGATCTCAGGATGATGTGCACCAGAATATGGACTTGATTTCTAACTGTGACTTTACATCCAGAAACCCACTATTACAAATTACATAACTTATCTATAAGTCTAGGTTCAGATAGTACCTGCTTCTCACCATGAGTCAGAAAACAAACAACACAAACCTGCTAACTAGCTGGTTTTGGGCCTTTTTACTTTTTTTTTTCTTCTTTACTTCTACTCTGTAGATGCCAGTCCGTTGCAAAAGGTAATAGTAAACATCCTTAGAATCTGGGATTTCAAGGGCAACCTAGCAACGGTTATGTCAAATAATTCTTACTAAATATGTAAGTACTTCGTTAAAATTTATCACATTTTAATTTTTCTCAAAACAAATTTATTTTTTTACTTGTGCTTTAATCTATGGCTTAACTCAAATGCATTATTTTATAATTCTGTTTCAGCTTGTCATTCCTTGTCCCAAAGATGATATATTGTCATCTTAAGAGTGTCTTGTCTGCTCTTCTGCTACTTCTAAAACAATGCTGAATATTCCATAGTACTTTCCTCTTCTTTTTTTTCCAGCTATTTATTCAAGCAAATTCAGAAGAGTAAATACTGTAATCATGTTACAGTAAACACAACTATAGTCATATCATAATTCTTATTCTTGGTAATAAACTGACTGAAAAATAACAAATATTCTTATTTTAAATACCAATACCTTTCTGCACAGCTGCAGGGACCTGCTGAAGCCTCCAAAGTGACAAGAAATCCATTTTCACACTAAGCTTTTTCCCTAGCTGTTTTTCCAACTCCAAAGCTTTTTCTGCCTCCTCACGATCAGCCTCCAGTCGCTTAATTAGTTGAGTAACATCCAGTAGCAAAGCTTCTGCTTCCTGCTTCAAAGTTAATGCCTTGCCATCTTTAAAAATACATTAAAAATATTTTTTATGAAAGCTTAATCATATGCTCTTTATTCAAGATTCATTCTCAACACAGAGTTGGTCTGTTCACATCTATAGCAGTAAGAACATTGGTTATATTTATGTCTTTAAAAACCACATTACAATTATTTCTTATGAATGCTTAAACATATATGGCTTATTCTTACTTCTTTCTCAGTATAAATCTAGCCTTTTCACATCTATCAAGACAAGCACAACTGGTTACTAACAAGACTTTCACATCCGATAGCATTTTTCTCCAGCTTATTTCCAAAGCAGAATGCATAAAAATGTATGCATATAGATGGGACAAAATTTTCACCTTTGCCTCATTGTTTGAGTAAGTAATCATCTAAATAACAGTACAAGTTCCTAAATCTCTCAACTTTTTGAAGAATACATATTTCATTTTATTTTCCTAAGTAAGTATCAGTGACTTCATTAAAGTCTTTGGAGTTCTAAGAATATTCAGTATAATATCTCAACAACACAGTTTTACTCATGATAGAATAATTTCATTCTGTGAAATTTGGGTATCAAAAAATGCCTCAGTTATTTGTCTTGATAAAAGATTCTTTGAGGCCATCATCCATTGTCTTGGTATATAAAAAACAGTAATTATACGAACTACGGAGTCCGAGACATTTCCAGTTGGATTCCACAGTCAACAATTCCCTAAATGTTCTGATTAAAAACTGCAAAAAGAAGAAAAATTACTTAAATCTGGAGTGAAATTTTGGCTTTGCTGTGATCAACAGAAATTTTATCACACCATTTACTGTGGACAGGATTGCCTCAGGCTAGTAGTACTTAAAAGGTTGCACACTGGCTTAAAAAAATTGCCCACGATCTCATTAATATTTAAAACTTAATTAAAAATTGTATAATCTGAGTAAAGATGCAAACTGCAAAAACAGAACATGCTATGAATATCCTGTGACAGCAAAGCACTTATTTGTTTTAAAAAAACTAAATGAAAAAAAAAATCTAGAATTTCCAACAACCACTATAAATAATTAAGCTGGTTCAAAACCTAGATGGATTAAAATACAGTATGAATCTAAATACAGAAATGTAAATTATCTTCTTGTAAACAGGATGATTTAATAGTACTTAATATAACATTTTAACTTGACAGATGATTGACAGCTGATACACACAGATTTCAAAGGATACTCACATCATTTACATAAGACTTTGAGCAGGCAACAAGCACCTATTATTACAAATGCAAAGCATATATTAAAGGAGGATAAGTAACTGCTACCACTCAGACTGAGCATTATGAAATATTTTTACCTTCACAAGATACATCAGCTTCTTTAAAATCCAACTTGGTGGATAATGATAACCAGTTATCTTCAGTAGAGTCAAAACTGACCTGTTTCGTTACCCTGTAGAGAAAAGCCACTGTCACTAAAAAATTTTCGACTTAATTTAAATTAGCATTGTTAAGTATATATTACTTTCACTAAGTCAAAATTTCCTTTCCTGAATTTTACATATGAAGTGTTGGCTAGTTAAATGAAATAATTTCAAGTCATACAGAAGAATTATTAAGTCTATGAAAAGAAAAGCATGTAAAATGCTTTTCTCATATTTCTTTACAAAAATACAAGAAACAGATTTCTTTACATCTTGTACTTACACAGATCCTCAATTTTTGTCCTCATACCCAAGGATTTGCCAAAGAGAAACTGTTGCAGAAAACCTGTTACTCTTCCCAAGTTATATACATACAGAATATATATATGCTATACATATACATGTTATATATACACATACGGAATACATATATGCTATACTTTCCACTCTTCTAAGAAGCAGATGCATTTAGTACTGTATCTGTGAGTGTCACTTGAGGAACAACAATGAAGAAAAAATATCTTTTAGACATACGAAGGATAAACAACCCAGGCATAAGGCTTAATCAGTTTCTAAGAGACAAGTGTTTGAAATCTGAGAGGCTCAAAAGCAGAAATGAGGAAGGCTTCATTAAAATGAGATCAGGACAAATTTAACCTGCAAGTGAAAGGTAGAAAGAAGTAACACAAGTAGCTAAAGAAGAACACAAGCAAATCATAGCTGTCATGCGAACTTAAAAGGCTCATTAGCTTACTGGAGCTGAGAACAAGAAGAAGAATAACCACCACCTGTTCATGCCCACATGTGCAGTTTAAGGAGCACATAAAGGTTCTTCATATGGAGCAAAGATGAAATCTGCAGTGACAGTATTACATTGCACATACATGCATAATGTGAACATATATTTGAAAGAACTCCACAAAAAAGTTCCTTTTCCATAAGGAGGACCAGACAAAAAACTATGTCAAAAGCAGACAAAGAAATACTACTGTAGAGCCTTCCTATATCAACAGAAAATACACCTAAAGTAAAGGAAATAGAAAAAAAAAATCTGTGATCAGTCATAGAAAATAGTAAGACATTGGACAGGAAAACTGGGACGTGGTGTCAGAAGAGATATCAAATTAGATGCAGAAGCAGGAGTTCGATAAACAGGAGTTGGATAGGTAGACAAATCAAGTCAAAACAGCCAGGACAACAAGCTCAGTGCATGAGGTATGTTTTCCCCTTCAAACTCCTCTTTTAATCTTTATAACTAGAACTACATCATAAAGTACCCCGCATCATGAATGATACAATTTGAAGTCACACATTCAGACTTTTCTGTGTAATTTCTGAGTACTTGGCTTTGAAATGTACTGTATTGTATTGTATTGTGTACTAGTCTGAGTTCTTTAGTGTATTTTGAAATAGATGCAGACAATGTGTAAAATGTAGAAAAAACTAGCTTGAGTTTTATGTTTTGAAATTACAATTTAAATTTATAACCTTTAACAACTCATTATATATATTCTAGATATAATCCAGTGAAAACATATCTAGAAAAAAAAGACCAGCTCTTCAACTTGTTATTTTTAATGCTGTTGGTATGTTCTGTTTTGATTTTAACAAGAATCTTCTCTTGCTTTCTGACTTTAAGGACACATAGTTACAAACACTACAAGTGGTTCAAGGAAATTTTGTCTCTTAAACACAAAGTTTTTTTTAACTAAACCTAAGTAACTGGCAAACTACACTGAAAACACAAAAACCATTTGTTTAATAAGTATATTAACAGTATGAAGAATAGGAAAACCAAGAAAGAAAAAAATGAAAAAAATATTGGGATCTTTTCCCCATCTTATTATAGCATTTGATGAATTAATGGCAGCTTCATTCAAGCTTTTTTCCTACTCCCTTTTTTAATGACTTGTCTCTCTGTGCCTAGCCAAGCTGAAATGAGAGGAAATTTGACCTTTTATGCAAATTCAGAAAATTATATATCGTATTTAGAGAACTTCACAAAGATCACAGTAAGTATACAGAAACATTCAGTATGCTTATACAACATGTTTCAAACTTCAACCAGCAAGAGCTTAAAATACCTTTAACCATATTTAGGTACCTGAGCTAATTGGTAGAATTGGTACAATTTCAGAAGTATGAATAACTGAACAACTTTTACTAACAGAAATTCATCCCTGTTGTGGTCCTGAGACCTGCGATCATCTTGAATCTTTGAAAATTAAACACTGAGTAGGAACGACATGAGAAATTCCCCATAAACACTTTTGGTCTTTTGAAGTAACTAGATCCTACAGACACTAGGAATGCTTATATTAGATACATTCTATGTTACACAGCACTTAGTAAAAAGTCTGCTACATGAACAGACCCATTCTCATCAAATAACTATCTGACATTAAAACAAATGCATTATTTTGTACGATTTTGTATGTATGATACTTACCATGGTGCTTTCTCCTCCTTAAACACATAATCATACTGCAAAAGCAAAACATAAACTCCATTATACATCTCAGATGTTACACGCTTTTTCTATTTCCTAACAAAAAGCCTAACAGACCACTGGATTTTATACCAGAAGAGGATCTAATTAGTGTACATACAGATGAAAACTTTGTAACATTTTAATTATAAAGCTTTCAAATTCCTAAAAGCTATGCCTTTCCAAAAGGTTGTAATAAACCCCAGTTTTTGTACATAGATTTTGTAATTTTTTTTAATCTCTTTAATTTTTAAATGTCTGTTAATTCTATTTTTACTCAACCTCTGTACTTTTTTTAAATCTTAAAACTCCATCAGAGATTCTGCCTGAACTTCTCATACTTTTTCTTCTGTGTCTACAACAGTAAATCAAACACTGACGAGGAAGTTCTCTGAGCCCAGCAACTTGAATACCTACGCCATTAAACTGGTATTAAATCTCACTGATACAACCTGTGGAAAAGGAAATTACCACATTCCCAAACCATTCCCAAATCATTTCCAAACACAATTCAGAAACTGGAAAGGGTCAGAGACCATTCCTCAGAAGCAGTGCACATAATGTCTATCCTGTTTTGAAAGGTAAGAATTTAAGAGTATGGACATTAGGTTTTCCATGTCAAAAGGACACATTGCTGATAATACTTAACTTCCTAGCAGAGTAAATAAATTCATACATAGACGAGTGAAATCCAAATTCCATATATTTGTAGCATATTCATTTCGGTATATATGCCTAATTTAGATTAACAGCATTAATGAAATACTCATACAATGGCAACTTCACCTTTTCTCCTCCTATTTCATAGTAATAATGATGTCAACATCTAGAGGCCTCAGACTGTTTTGAGTATCTGTATATTAAGTAACAACGCCTTAAAAGAGATGTGGAAAATATGCACAAGATTTACAGAAATAATTTAAGCTAACATTAAAATGAATAAACATCTGGACATGCCAATGCTTATCCATCTAATTCATGTATATTGATGACAAAATCATCTCATTAAAATCATTTTACTGTTTCACATTATTTTAAATAAAGGTGAATGAGGCACTGTAAAATTTCATATCAAATTAATGTCTAGACTGTAAATCAAGATATGACTTTAGCTTATGCACCTTGGATTCTTCTAATATCTATGCTGCAGTTGCAGAAATCTCCCTGCAGAGTATTTAACAGTGTTTGTGGAATACTAATCTAAGACAGTTTTTCTGATGTGCTGCTATGACAACATTATTGTCGGTACTGGAGATAAATTATTTAAATATAACTTGTCTGTGCAAGCAGCGACCAGATCTTCTTACTGCAGTGTAGATACATGCAAAATTTATTAACATTCGGAAAACACTTCTCCAGTAAAAGTGAATTATTTAAATGATACTAATTATGTTCTCAAATAAGTTAATGGGAAGATATTACTATACTTTAAATTGGTATATATTGCATTCTTTCTTAATCTACCTACCCATCTTTTTCTTTCCTTTATTCTTGTTTCTATTTACACAAAATCTATATAAGCTAGAGAAACATCATCTACTGCTAAAGAAAGAACTACAGCATTTTCAAATTCATGTCTCTCAACATGAGAGTAAAGAAAAGAGGAATTGTTAACTAATGTTCAGGAAGGAAATATAGCTTACTATAAATGACAGAAAATGGCACAAAGCTCAATTTGACTATCTGTCTACTTGAGATTTGTATCAAAAACTATTTTGCACACAATTGATGTTATTGAAGCAACCTGACTTTCTGTGCATCTGAATTGTCATATATGAATTTACTTTATGATATATTGATATTACATTATGATATTAAGGTATATTGACTTTCATAAGACAGTTTGATTTGCTAAAACTGTTAAGTGGATTAAAAACATATCATGAGTTGTAAATGCACCTCCTGGGCACTATTTTGGATAGTACATATGACAAAAAATTAAATCTTCATAAAAATTAACAAAGTAATCCTGTTTAAGAACATACTTGTTCCTGTAAAGATCAAAACCACTTGACCGTTTTTAATCATAAATGTACCTGTTGAAAGCAATTCTCTATCTTCAATTCTAACTCCTGAATATGATGAATAACTTTGTTAATATAGGGTAATGGAGTATTTACAAAAGCAGAGCCATGATGCCTTGTGGTGATCCATTTGTTCTTGTCTGGAAAAGCAAAGAGAATCCAGAAGGGTGATAAACTTCACATGTGGGATGAAACCAGATTTTCTCATACCTGATTTTACTTCTTAAATTTGGAACTTGGTAAGCTTCTGCCTTGAAATGGACTAAGAGAATGCAACAGCTATATATCTTACTAAGCACAGTTTTGCATAAAATGTTACTCCTTTTTAAATACAATCTCAAATTCCAAAATGCTTGAAAAATATGAGGGAATAATTTCAAAGACATGAGATGTCATAAAGGGAGATACAGTCACAATAGAATTTGGTATAACTAACTATACATAATTAATCCCAAATAAATCCATTTTAGAGATTTTACACTACTCCTAAGCAAGAATTTTGCTCAAACAGAAAAAGAAAAATATCAGAAACTAAAAATGGCAATGGTAGCTTCTATATAGAAACACACAGAGCAAACCAGAAAAGGTCACAGGGCCTTAATGGCAATCTTAGACTACTCTTATGTACCTAATACTTGGTTCCAGCACATATTTGTTTTGACCTTATGAAGGGATGAAATTCCAGAACAGTAATTCCCACACTGGGAATTTCAAGCTACATGACATAAATGGACCATTTTACAAGAACACGCAGATTTCACAATTATGTTTTCTTTAAACTCTATTAGCCATATAACCACACAAATAAATGATACGGCGGCACACTATTGAATGTTGACTATTTAATTAACACACAGAATGGGAATCTGACTGCACAGGTCACTAATGAAAGGTGACAGGAACAAGACACTGAAATCTAGCAATAGAGCTGTTAAAAAGTCTAAGACGCTGTCCTACAAACATGAAACAGTAACCTAATTATGTTCAGGGGGATACAATTGCTTTAATGTTCCTTGGAGATGAACCAAAAATAACAATCACAGTAATAGGGATTAAACTGTAAAATAGAACCAGACAACCTTCACATACAGTATGTAGATTTGGTTTTTGTTTTGTTTTGGGCTTTTTTTTTTAAGAATAATCTCAGTGTTTTAATTAAGTTGTTAGCCTAAAACATTAGAAGTCTGTATTTTACATAAGGCTTTTTTAAATTAACATTATTGTAAACAGCCTCACTGAAATGAGAAAGATAGTTTGCAAGATTTGCTTGAAAAGACAGCCCACTAAAACGGATATCAAAACCTGTACCATGGAATCTTGTTCTGCCTGTTTCTAGAGCAAGAAAGTTTCACTGAATGCCTACACAGCACAATCCTCGCAAAGCATAACTTTGAAACTTTCTTACACTGTGAAGCGCAACATAGTTCAGATTTTGAGAACATTAATTTCACTTAGTTGCTTCTACTTTTATTATTCTTTTCTTTTACTAAATTAACATTAATATTGTAAAAATTATGTGTATTTTCTTTACATCACTAGTGCAACTATCAATACTGTCATTAAAAAAAAATTGATTTTTTTTTTTTTTTTTAAGAGCTTTACTAAAAAAAGATTGCTCTGTTACTGCTTTGGCTTTCCTTGGCAAACATTTTTATATGCAAGTCTTCTAAAACCTTTGTAAAAGAAAGCTAGAAAAATTATATTTAAAATTAAAAATTAAATTTGAAATAAAAATTAAATGTAAAATAAAAATTAAATTGAGAAGTGAAATACAGCCAATTTTGTTTTCAGGTAGAAAACTGAACTATCATTACAGGATGGAGTGACAGCAGTAAGTCCATGACTGATATTCGAAGCCTACAAATGAATCATTTGTATGAAGGTTTTTCCAGCAGTGTGGCAGATGGGGGCCAAGAAAGCGGACTAGTGCTATAAAATATTACAAATACAAAATATAAAATAATTTCTTATGTCTTAAATTTAAGCCCTTCATTAAACTATTTGAAAAATGTATAACAGAAGACGTATCTGACGTACCTTGGGATGGCTCATCACTGACCACAGAAGAAAACGAAAATGATGGTGTTTCAGACATTTTTGAGGGTAGCAGTTTTCAGCCTAATGATTAGAAAAATAATAATACATATATACATACACACATGCACATTTTAAAAACTCTTATTTTCATCAGAAAAAAAGAAGTATTCCATCACTGATATATCTACAGTATTTTTAAAGGTTAGCAACTCTATTGTCACTTTTCCTACTAAGGGAAAAAGAGCAACTAAACAGGGCTCTCACAGTGGATCCTATTTAACTAAAGAAATTACAGTTAGAAACCCAATAAAACCCAAGACAACCAATTTTCAACCCATGCGACCTGGCTTTTTAAAAATTTTATTTTTTTCATTAAATTTTCAATTTAAATTTTAAAATACAGGTTATTTCGGAATCTATCATAACAGTAGTAACCCACACTAATTGGAAAATTGTGAAAAACAAAAGGCATAACCTATGAGATAAATTTAATTAACAAACTGCCAACACAAGGGAAGCCCATAAATCTGTAGTCTGAAACACTCTCATCTCAATGGACAGATGACATATAAGAGAGGAAAATAACTACTTATTTGCATATAGATTTCTAACTCAGGTTTACTACAATAAACAAATCCGACATTATTTATTCATAATTTACATAATTCAGAAAAACGATTCTGGCTGAAAACTTAGATAGTTAAGCACCAGGGTATCAAGCTGAGGTTATTTACAAAAATATTTTTTCACTCTTATAATTCATATATTTAACAAATAACTGTATTGCCATAGAGAGATACAGGTGGACACTTCCTGGACTGTGTAATTCACATGTTAGAAGTCCACAGTAAATTGTGGTTTCCAACTGTTATCAACTTACAAAAATTGTCTAGTAAAAAAGCAAAAAATCCCAACACCTATGTTAAGTGTTCATCAATAAAAAATACTAGAAAAAAAATATTACATGGACTATACATTTTAGCATTCCATATATTTTGTAAGTAGTACTATTACAAAATAGAGAAATGTTTATTCCAAGCTGTCTGAAACAGAAAATAGTTGCCTAAGATTCCAACTAGAGAGCCAGAGAAGAGTGAAACTGAAATACACTCTTCACACTCCCCATGCCTCAATTTATTGATCCACCAACTCAAACTCAAGCCTGTTCCAAAGAAATATTAGACAAATCTAAGCGTACCAAGCTTGCCAAAAGAAATGCTGAATCCACAGCTGATCTACATGAACTTCTATGCACAGCAATGCAGTCAGCACTAGTGTTCTGTTACCGTAACAAACTAATTGACTTGGAAACTCTGAGCAATACCAACAAAGCCTTTCAAACTAAAGGTATAGAAAATATTTTTTTTAATTAAATAAAGTTCATAATACATGTAACAAAGTTTCAAATCACCACATTTTCAGCTATGTAACTCTCCTCAGAAAATGCATGGAAAATGTATTATATGAGCCATTCTTGCATGTAATTTGAACATTAGTACCTATTTTTTTCAAGTTTGGTGGCTTTTTGAATTTTATGAAACAATTACTTCCAATGGTGGGATTCAGTGTTGTTCAAAGAAATAAGCTGATTTGGCAAGTAGGAATTTTTAGCACTATCTGTGACAGGATGTCAGCTTCTTGGACTCCGCAGAATGAAATTCTACTCTCCTAACAGGCTCATCCTGACAGTCAGACCAGATGGACGACATTAGCTCCAACAAGGAGTACAAAAGGATATGAAACTTAGGAATTCAAAGAAAATAAGTATTGACAGACATAATAGCTCTAGAGAAAGGAGGAAGGATGAGAAAAATACTGCATATAAAAGGATGAAATCCAGAAAAAAAGCTTAAAAAATGGTTTCAATTTGTTGTTGCTTATATAGACAGTAGTATATCCGGAACAAGTTATGAACAGACTATTATGTGATATGCAAGCATGAGTTAACAGAAAGGTGAGAACATCACTTGCCTGATGAGGAATCATATACAGAAAAAAAAGATGCATTTCACTGTGCATAACAATGTATGGGAAAAAAATATATTGGTCAAATTGGCAGTTGATGACAAAAGCAGTATTTTATGGAAAGAAAATTAGCACATAGCTCATTTAGTATCTGTTGAAAATCTTAGCCTCAATGTGTATAAATATTAGACTACTTATCTTCACAGTTATGTAGTTATCAAAATACAAATTAAAAAATTTCTTTTATATTGTCCTATTCATATAAAATAAATCAAAACCAGTGAGTTAGCACTCACAATTCTGTAATATATAACTCTGACCTTCAGGAAGTGTTATTCTGTAAAACGACCTTCAGGAAATGTTATTCTGCACAAATTGTTTTACAGAATTCAAACTAATTTTCTCACTCTGACATAGATAACCGCTACATTAGTCATACAGCATACCTTTTCAAAGTCATTATATGCATTGTATGCTTCTCCATAAAGAACAGAAAAATGGCATTTCTTTCATCAGGTATGTGTATGTATATTTATAAAAATATATGTACATTGTATATATTCTTAAATTGGACTATAGCTAAAGGAAACACACAACATTTTCATAACTTTATTGGTATTTTTTCTATAACACAAATAATTTCTGATTGGCTAAAAATAAATTTCTAACACCAATTTACCAAATAGAAGGATAAGAAATTAACAAAGTTTTTGCTAAAAGTAAAATCCTCAATAAATATTTTCAGTTAAAAAAACCCAGAATGAGCTATTACTACTGTTTCTCATCATAAAAGCCATTCTCAAGGCAGATTCTTGGGATATACCTAAATACGTTTAACAAAAAGTTTATTCTCCAAGAACCTTTTTCTGATAAGCTCCCATAATTACCTCTTCACCAAAGCTCTAATTCACTATCAAGTAAACTAAGTGCAAACTGAGATTATTTACCTCATGAACACAATAGAGATGGCCAAATCACAGAATAATTTTGTTTAAAATCTTCTCATTAATTCCTGCTTCCCTGCAACTATGTCATTTGTGTTGGAATTTTTCCTCCTTCCCCAAAATGCAGTCAGCATAAATAAAAATTATAAACTCATAGTTAAAAGGAGCAAGCATTCCACAAACAATCTTCATCTTATTCTATAATTTGCTGATCTCCAAGTGTTAACTTGCTGCAAATACAGCATTTTACCTATTGGTTTTAAGGTCTTAATGGTTCTTGCACAATTTCTGCCTGTCCCCAAGTGATGCAGTGAATCTTTTAACCACTGAAATGCAGCTCAGGTTTACTACAGAATGCACAGAAAGGGATTAATGTCCTTGAAACTATTTCCCCAAACTACAGTTAGTGCAGATGTTTCAAAATAGTCCAGTGTCATTTAAACAGAAATTTGCAGCATTGAAATCTGTTATAGTGATACTCAGGTCTGACTCTTGAAAACAATGCCTCATGTAAAATTTCATAAGCTGGCTAACACAAACCACCAACTCTAATTAAAAAAAAATAAATTATTTAATTATTTTTATTAAAAGAAACCGAAGACAGGCAAAATTCCTTACATTCTTTGTTGCATTTTATTCCCTTCACAGGAACGAGATCCCAAGAACTAGTCCATTATACCAGCCACTTTAAGCTTTAAGAAGGTTATTAAGATCAAATGATGCACTCTCAAAAACTTCTAATGGAATCCAAAACTAAAAATACTACAGCTGAGATCTTACTACTCTCATATATGTCCCTGAAATAGTCCTGTATCAAAATCAATTTTATTTTTTTCCAGTATTCCACTATTGTCATTTATTCCAGCTAGACAGTCTGCAACTCAAATTTAACCCCTACTCTTTTCCTGCAGACCTTACTGCAAACAGGAACTCTTAAACAAACAAACAAACAAACAAAAAACCAAAACCCAAACCCACAGACAATTAAATAGGATGAAAAACAGGACTCTGGAAATCTGTAACAGACAAGGAAATTAAATCCCAATATTCTGTGCCACTGTCATGAATGGTCCACTTTGTCTTTCTATATACGTTCTTGCATCCCGCCTTTCTGACATGAATCAGAAAAGAGGAATTACACTTCTATCAAGTAGTACTGAGAAAACAGGTAAGATTAAGAGCAGCTCACATTCTGTGACATCAGTTCACATAAAACATAACTATCTCTGACTAAAGATGCCACCTAATCTACTATTTCAGTGTCTCTCCTCATACATTCCAATGCCAGAAACAAGACAATAGGAGAATTACTATACTCTTTCTTATTCCTGCAAGGTCAAAGAGACCCAACAGTAGTAGGAACAATCTCCCTGCTCAAGCAAAAAAAGCTAATTCAATTTTATTGTTAGAAATGAGCATCCAAATTCTATTACCACAAGAATCATCCAAATATATTTTAAAGATGCTTACTACCAATGTTCGTGCTACTAAGCATGTTAGCTATTTGATCTGTCCCCTTACACATAATTAAAATATCATGTACTATATAGCACAATATTTTTGCAAAGATTATTAAATCTTAAACCTAGTATCTTCTGTTGTATGTCTAAATGAAATACAGTGAATATTGGTTACCATAGTAACCACAGAACTGAAGAAATTTAGTTTTGACATAATTGCTGCATATGTTCATACAAATCACATCTCTTATACTGAGCATTAGAAATGAAGATACTTTTGAACTCCATTTTTTAAAAATAGAGTAATGAAGAAACAAAAAATTAGCTCAAGTATTTATATACATAACACAACATATTCTTGTTTAATTCACTCATTCACTTTGATAATTGGAGTATATTTTCTTGCATTTTATTAAACCATTTAATTAAGTACTGTTTATCTTTTCACTTCTTGATAATTAAGCCAGTTCTGTTCATAGAATCATAGAATCAACTAGGTTGAAAAGACCTTTAAGGTCATCAAGTCCAACTATTACCCAGGACTGCCAAGACCATCACTAAACCATGTCACTGGGGGCCTCATCTGTACGGTTTCTAAAAAAATTCCAGAGAAGGTGGTTCCATCACCTCCCTGCGCAGCCTGTTCCAGTGCCTGATTACTCACCCTGTAAAGAAATTTTTCCTAATATCCAACCTAAACCTCACCCAGCACAGCTTGAGGCTATTACTTCCTGTCCTAGAACTCACTGCCTGGGAGAAGAGACTGATCCCCACCTCACTACAATTCTCTCTTTAGCAATGGCAGAAGTGTAGTAGAATGTAAAAACAGATTCCATTTGCAAAACAATGTCTCCATGGATTGAAAGACCCAAGGCAGCTTCAACTAAATCTAAACCATTTCTGACTGATGCTTGTCAAATCTGTTTTAAAATCTTTTAGTGACAATTTCTACCAGATGTCTAGGCAAACTTAAACCAAGCAACTATCCCTGCCATTACTTAGCCATCCTAATGTACAATATAATCTCCTTGTTGTATCTGTATGGACACAGAAAATAATAGATTGCCTTCATCTTATAAACAACTTCTTAAACATTTGAGAACTCCCATCTCTTTCCTTCTCTACACTAAACAGACCAAATTCTTCTATTTTTTTTACACACCCCCCCCCCCCCCCCCCCCCCTGTGTTTCCCCCCCCCCCCCCCCCACACTCCGTCCTTCCCTTTCAACCCCCACCAATGGCCCCCGCGCTGTTGGCACTGTTGGCGTTGGCGGCGGTGATGGGCGCGGGGCGCGGGGAGCGGGACCCGGCCCCCGCCGAGGCGCTGCGGGCGCTCGAGGCGCTGCTGGCGTCGGGCACAGGGACCCTGCGGCGCGGAGCCGTCGAGGCCCTCG
Source organism: Psittacus erithacus (assembly GCA_009867235.2). NCBI lineage: Eukaryota > Metazoa > Chordata > Aves > Psittaciformes > Psittacidae > Psittacus > Psittacus erithacus. Next base: position 33,274 of record WYDI02015412.1, read on the forward strand.
TGGGCGCCGTGCGGGGCCGTGCGCAGTGCGGGGCAGCGCCGTGCGGAGCGGTGAGAGCGGAGCCGAGGAGCGTGCGGAAAGGGGGAGGGAGCGGGGACGGGGCGGGGAAAGGGGGAACGGAGGGGGAGAGAGAAGGGAAAAGGGAGAGGGAGAGGGAAAGGAACGGAGAAGGAGAAAGGGAGAAGGGAAAGGGAAAGGGAAAGGGGAAAGGGAGAAGGGAGAAGGAGAAAAGGAACCGAGAAGGGAAGGGGGAAGGGAGAAGGGAGAAGGGAGAGGAGAAGGGAAAGGGAAAGAGAAGGGAACGGAGAAGGGAACGGAGAAGGAGAAAGGGAGAAGGGAAAGGGAAAGGGAAA
>WYDI02015414.1:0-25578 GCA_009867235.2 Psittacus erithacus
TAGAGAAAATAAGCCATTGTGCCGTAGATTAGGGAGAAGGTTATTGTTCACATTTCATGTGCCACATTTTGAGCACACTTGTAGAGACAAAATATAAATTCTGCTAATTTAAATAATACAAGTAGCATTACTAGTAAGCCAAATGAATTGCAGCTTTGTTATTAATGAATATTTAATAATAGTATTGAGAAACACCTGAAGTAATAGCTGACTGTTAACTTAGCTTTCAAATGTGCAGCCAATCACTCCTGCATAATGCAGTCAGAAGAACATCTTGCACATGGGAATTCAGAGTCATAGAATGAGTAGGGTTGGAAGGGACCTTCAAAGGTCTTCTAGTCCAGCCCCCCTGTAGTGAGCAGGGACATCTTCAACCACATCAGGTTGCTCAGAGCCCCATCCAGCCTGACCTTGGATGCTTCTTGGGATGGGGAATCTACTGCCTCTCCAGGCAACCTGTTCTGGTGTTTTACACCTTTACCATAAAAATCAGTATAAGATACAGGACTTGAACAGTGTTTGGAAAAACAGAACCTTGCAAACATATTTTAAATATGGGATTTTCAATCGTTCTCTGGACCTGCTACTCTTTTAGCTCAAAAGAATGTCAAAATATCAAAGCTCTTTGTTGTTAATAAGTTGACTCACCAAAAACGCACAAAGCATGTAAAAGCTGATAAAATAAATTATGGCAAAATTGCTTCCACATGTGTATTCTTCCCCTGGATTATAATCAGATTCTGGATCGCAGCGTTTTCCAGGCAAACACGCCAGCATGATTTCCTGCCAGGCTTCTCCAGTTGCACACCTTTACAAAGTCACAAAGATAAACTAAGATCAAAATGGATTAAAGATGTACTAACTTGTTAAATTCTGACAAAATGCTTGGAGCTGCACAAGCACAAATCTGAAGACAAATTGTGAACCTTTCAGAGCAGGAAGTAATTTTAAAAATACAGAGCATGTTTCAGACAAGCACAGATCTGACACTGCAGGCATATTTTATAAGGTAGACTAATGCACCATAAAGGCTTGTATGTAAAAATTTGAACCCCAAACTGTGATTTACAAGTACTTACTGCAGTGGAGCTCTTGTGTACAAAGGAGGCGTTGTATATGAAAACCTATCCTAAAAGTTGGGACTATCTATTTGTAAAAGATGAATTGTCTTTTCCTCAGTACGGCTGAAGAAATGTTTGTTTCTAACTTCTGCTATTGCTTTTTTTGCACAGTATACAGGGTAATGCCTGTATACAGACCCATGAATTCAAATATTGGTATATAGTTTATTTCTTTATCTTTGCAATAACCCTTTGCTTTTCAAACTGTCATGATAGCTGTGCTTCTAGAGTACAGTAAAGGCACAGTCTTTTTCACTTTTCCCAACACCTGCACAGTGATATGAGGCTCTGCCTAAAGATAATTACACCACAAATGAGATGTTTCACAATAGCTGTAATGAGTTGAGGTGTGTATCACCCGATTAGAACCCTGCTGTGCCAATGACAACTCAGTAAGAAGCTGAGAGAGTATGTGCTTGTTATGCTAAACTGCTTCTCACTTGCAAACACATTTTGAACAAACACATGGTACAAAAGATACAGGCATTTTTCACAGATCAGTGAAATGGGATGCATTCAGTAAGAGCTAAGGTATACTCACCTGAAAAGAAGCAGCACAGCTTGGGGGAAAGTCTGAAAATTGTTGTTTCTGTTTATTTGATTGTTGTCCCTCATGGCCACTTTTCCAAATACCTACAATAACACAGGATTTGGACTTTCATCCTAGTGACCTGTACTGTCAGAAGCTGTAGGCCTTACAGTCTAAACTTGCTTCAGTACATATTAAAAACACTTTCAGGAATACACTTTCTTTACTCTCCTTAGATTTTTCCTGATAATTATGTAAATGCAGTAAATTTATCACATATACAAGATAATTCTTCATCATTTCTTTTGGCATCAATGAAACATAATACTAATACCTATTCCTGTATTTCAGGTGAGAAAATATCATTTGTTTTAAACTAGCACCTAAAGTCCTTCACTGATATCAAAGCCTTACTGTGCTAAATATTGTACATTCTAGTAACAAGAAATAATTGCTGTCTTGAAAATCTTGAATCTAGAGAAAAAGAGATGCAAAGATGGGGTGAGGTGTCCTTGCCCATGGCAGGGAGTTTGAAACTAGATGATCTTAAGGTCCTTTCCAACCCTAACTATTCTATAATTCTATGAAACCGAAGCACAGAGAGTCTGAATGTCCTGTCTCAGCGAGAGATGGAAATGAGTTCAGTTCTCATTTCAGCAAACCAAGATCCTATAAGCTCACACCAAGCACTTCTCCGGCATCTTTTTGAATTTTCTGGCTACCAAAATCATAGCCAAATAGAGATTTTTACATTACTTTGAAAACTCTGCCTTATATATAGCACCACTATCAAAGGAAAGTTTCAATAAGCACTTTAGCAAACAAGTCTGAGAGCAGCCAACACTGTACTTTTATTTAATGCTAAAAGAATTCTATCATTACCTGCATTCCAATGACAGCATAGATGAAGAACAGCATGGCTATCAGAAGAGCAACGTAAGGCAGAGCCTAGAAATGGGACAGGTACATTGTCTTTTAACAATTTCACACGTAATTTCAATTCCTATTTACACAGATAATTTTTCTGTACAATACAGGCTTTACCAAGGTTTTTCTTCCTACGCAAGTGATTAAAATGTTACAACCTGTCACTTTTAATATTCTGCTGCATACAATAATCACAAACTTCATTATATTTTAAATTATTTCTGCCAGCAACCCAGGGGGAAGAATCACCTTTAGCAGCTTTTGATTTTATTTTCATTATTGGTTCTGACAACACAAAGATACTCCCTTCTATACAGTTACACAGTTCTATTAACTTCACATTCATCAGCGTTTTCAGAAGCAAGGATTCAAATGCCTATTTGTTACACTTCTGAAATCAGTTTTATATTAAAAAATAGATTAAATTCTTCCTTTGTAGTTACCTAATAAGATGTGTAGAAGTGAGAGACCTGTGTGTGTCAAACCCATCCTACCCCTTTTAGATATGCCAAATATTTTTTAAGAAGTACTGTAGAAATCTCATGGTAGCAGATAACATTAAATGACAAAAACAGACCCTTAGACTCACTGAAGCAACTGGTGAAGTTTATTTGCACATTATTGTGCAAGCATATTTAAATATCTCATGATTGATAGCAGAATTTAAAAATTTTTTTGCATTCTAGGGTATTGCTTCATAAAATTTGGTGTATTAATGGATGTAATTATAAAACAAATTTAAATAAATTTTGCTAACCTGAAATGATTTAATAAACGTCCACAGTAAAGTTCTGATTCCTTCTCCTCTGCTAAGCAGCTTCACCAACCTCATCACACGGAAGAGACGGAAAAAAGTGATGGAGATTCTAGCGCTGTCTTCAGAGTTCTGAAGAGCATCATGGAGAAGTCAAACCAGATACAAACTCAAACATGCAACACTTCCAGAATAACAACATCAAATGCAAGGGTGGAAGAGGTAAGATTTGAAAATGTATCTTAAGGGCCTTTTCACCTTAATAAGCATGATATGAAAGGAAAAATTACATGCTAAAAACACAGGACCTGTAGAAATGCTTCACACATCACATGCATTTCCAAGTTTTCTGGTTTGTTAATGAGGATCATACTGGATTTGTTTGTAGTAGACTTCAATAGTACATTGACAATGAATGCAAACCACTGCATAACACCTTTGCAGTAAGACAGTTATGAAAAATACAGAAAAAAAATTGGTGGAAAATAGACATGGTAAAAAGAATAAACTCAAGTAGAGGTAAAACCACTGGGGCCAGTTTACTATCTTACCCCAGACTCATCAGTTGTGACTGTTTCAGTTGGCTTTGGCTTTAAGAAATTAAGAACATTAAATATTAAAATCAAATAAAAGATTAAAAAAAATCAGCTTAACCATAAACAGAAAGAAGAACATTTTTCATTTCTAAATATAAATGAATATATTTCAACTCAATACACTACCTGAACAAAACATTGATATGCTTATTAAAATCCTCCCTTTAGCATTTCGTGTTGGCTGACTCATACTAAAACACTGTTGGCTGACTCATACTAAAATCTGGTAGTATAAAATATGTTTAAAAGACTCAGTGGAAAGTAAACACAAAATGAAATATCTTCCCCTATGTAAACCAAACAAAATTAGCCATCAGCATCTACAGGTTGTATCAAATTCTAGCAGTAAGCCTAAGTAAAACTCAAGAACAAAGCTGTGGGGTCAAACTAGCCTTCCAAGGTCCTTTTTCTGCTGATCTTTTTGATGATTAATTACTCCATCACTGGAATCTAACTATGTTCAAGCATTTTGTTTATATCACATCAGGAGCTCCCTTAAAGCAAAGCAATTCATTTGAGATAACTCAGTGATAACATTGGGTTTTGCAGTGCTTAACAAGGACAGATTTTCACTTTGCCAAAGTGATAGACAACATTTTTAGCACAAGTACATGAAGACTGACCCTCCCACAGAGGTGCACATGGGAAGGCAATACTTGTACTATCTTCACCACCTATAAGGTGCTCATCAACCTGAGCTGATGTAACAGGATCAGGCATGGAAAAAGTGCTTCAGGGTTTGATTGATCCTTTTAAACAGATGTGTACAACCCTCAGGAGCTACAGGAAGGATAAAGGCACACACCGGCCTCTTGTTCACAGAGCCAAACTCTCTGTGAGGAAACTCACTTCCCTCTTTACAAAGTCTGTCTGTCTTCAGAGAAGCTGTCTCCGTATCCTAAATGGTCAGACACTTAGAAAACCAGCCAGCAAAGCTTAAGGGACCACCTGTCTATGCTTGCTTGTTTAGTGATGGATGTACAGCAGCTTCTTCCAAAACTGAGCAGAAGCATTCTTTAAAAACATTTATTCCACTAGAACAAATGGGATTGTGGGTACCAGATCCAAGTGATGGGTCTTACTCTCTTGCTTAAAATACCCTCCTTTTAAAGCAGCACTTTTCAACAACTGTTGGCACATACATCAGCAATAACCATGATGCTTCCCCAGCACTGCTTCCAACACACTGTGGATGCATCAGACCCACTCTCAATGCTATGCTTCACTGAGTAAAATCTCAAGTATTGCTGTAACCAAAGATGAAACTTTGAGAAGAGGAAAGGAAAAGAGAGAAGCCAATTCTGCTGAAAATACTGGCAGTATATTATACAAACATACTACAGTAAAAATAATTATAGGTAGTACTTTGTTGAAGTCACATCATTACTGGTATTTATTAAAATACTAATTGTTTTGTCTATTACTTTTTTGTAAAACATATATAATATACAGGTATCAAAAGGGTAAAATAAGGTAAAAATACCTGTTTAGCTACATGCAATCTACATATGTAAACATTGCTGCCTTGCCGGATATCAGTATTTTCTGAAACAAAGAGTTTTAAACCTAAGGAATTGGTATTAAATTGAAGCAATGATATTAACCAAACCCCAGATCCCCTCATTAGATGTCAGTAAGCAGAGTGTTTGTAAAATCAGCTATAGCATCTAACCTTTGTAAACACTTACATAAAATACATAAGAAATATGCTGCCAATGAAAGACTGTTTCTGTATTAGAAATTCCCTGCATTTTCCAACTATTTGAAATAAAACCATTAAGATAGAGATTAAGGAGAAATTCATAATCACAAACATCATGAATGCCAAAATATCACAAAATATGAAAATAAGCTTGCAAAGCTGTCTACCTATCATCAATCCCAAACCGCTACTAGTATTCACAGATCCACACTGCTGGGAACTTCTTGGTACAGAAAAATTTCTGTTTTCACTGAAGCTTCCAAAGAAAAAGGGTTTCATGATACCTTCTGCAGACAAAGCCTGAAATTTCAGATTAACCTCTGGTGACTAACTCGTGCTGCGCTTCATACTGTCTCAGTGAGCAGATTCCTTAATTAGCATTCAATGTTTTGTATCATCAACAATTAAAATTAAGCATTTGACAGATATAGAACAGATTAAATTACAGTATCATCACAAACTGACACTACCACTAGCTTTTACAGGAAAAGGACTGAGCCCCAAATAAGCTAGAAACAATATTGGGATAGCAATATGCAATGGGGCAGGTAAGAACGGAAAAAGGATACCTTAGGCCTACAGATTTTTATTTAACTGCTTTCTAAAGAAACTAATGATGAGTATGCATTATGATTTGGTTACCAAAAAACCCTCACAAAAGAATTTTTTTCTACGTGTACCTATCTTAGTAATTGTTTAATTCTCACTTTTGAAAAGGCAGCCAGAGATCAGATTACCAATACTATGTGAACAGCTCTGCTGCAGGTGCTCAGGAATCATGAGGGCACAATCCCTCAAATTTGGGGTTTTTTGTCTGAAGGCACTGGATGTATTTGTATAGGCACATTTGTGGATGCAGGGAACTGTGTAACGCACACTCCCCTCTTCAATTGCTCTTTCTCAGCTGCTTTGCACTAAGCAGTCCTGTTTGCCTGCTTCTGATGGCTGATCTGCTGCTGCTGGGAGGCATTAGGATGTCATACCAAGGGATTATAAATTACAGACACTGGAAAGAGCAGGCAAGGAATGAAAAAAACCCTGTTCACAGAAGTCAATTGTACAAAGATACCAAGGTGCAGATAGATGCTAAGAAACAATAAAACGAACTCCTGATAGCAGAGGATTTTTTTCTACTGGAGCTGAAAATATTCAGATTCTGCTCATCACTGGCCAAGTGTTTTGGGTACTGACATTTGAAAGTTGGTATGTTTAACTTTTTGCCCTCTCTGGCATTTCCCTCTGACAGGACGGCAGCTTCGTTTATATTATTAATACTAATTATAATGAAGCTAGTATAGTGATATACCACAAAGAAAACATTGCCTAGACTTTTTATAAAGGAAATGCTGATTTAAGAGACAAAGCTTATGTTTATGTGTGTTCTTCCAACATGAAGATCTGGGAAACTAAGACTAAGATAACACAATCTTCAGTAACAGTAACAGACAAATGCCTGCTTCCTACAGATAAGGAAAAATAAACCACTGAAACACATCATCTTATTTGCAACTTCAGTAATATTACTTGAGCTGTACACATATAAGTAGGTGGCACATTATATATATGTAGGGAAAGTATTAGAATAGACTGCAGACTGAGGGAGGGGGCAGGTTGAGCAGAGAGTGTCTCTTTGGATGATGGCTGCTGACAAGAATGCTAATAAAAATATTTCCTGCAGTCAGGCAATCTACTAAACCTCCTCTTTCCCCTCACCTTCCACCCGTCATTCCAACACTACTCGTGTCCCAGCTGCTTTTGGTCCTGATGATGATTTTTTTTTGTTCCCCCTTGCGGGACAACGTGATTCTTGAGATAACTGATGTGCTTCTGGGATCCTTGCTAGAAGGCTCACAATGGGCACAGCTAGAACAACTGAACAGCTTCTGCTGTCACTGCTTGGCTGATAGATGCACTGCAATGAGGTAAATGAGGACAGAGACTACCTTTTCTCTCAGACATGTGCCAGCTATGCTGAGAGCCTAGTTCAGCAAAACACTTCAAAACTATGTAATCTTAAGCCATTTCTTAGATACTCCAAATAGGTGGTAACATATGATTTTTCTTTTTTTCTTAATCAAAGTTCAACACAGCAGCTTTCTTCCCCAAACTATCTCAACCCTCAGAAAAGATTAACCAACGATGAACCTAAATTTCTGACTCACTGATTAAAATGCTTGCAATCTGTTACCAATTTTGGTCAAATATTTATTGCTGCTTATGAAAACTTTAGCACATTTCCTGAACAGTAACTCCTCACCACACCCTTCATAGCACAACAGAAGTTCAAAATAAACATCCTAACTGAAAAAAGCTTCAATGTCAGAACTGTGAACAGTGTGGAACACATTGCATCATGCATTGGAAGCAAACTGTAGCTCAGTGCAATATGGTGAAAATCAGTGGGTATTAGTATTCAGTGTGGGTCAAATGCTTCTTTTTTACAGATTGTGCCAAAGGGTATGAGTGGATGCCAAAACAAATGAACACATAATGATGATTATAAATATAGAAGTAAACATCCGAATAACAAACACATATGATGACATAACATATACAGGAAAGCATTCAGGTTGCCAAAATATCTTCATAAATGTGCAGCGTGTCTGTACGTATGTAGGTGATTTGTCCAGAGAATAATTACCGAAATTCAAATGCGCTAGTAAGTGATTTTCTCCACTCTTATCAGTGCTCGTCTCTAGTCCCCTGTTCAACATGAACCAAATGTCCATATACATAACTTAGTAAAAATTTTGAATCAATGTGAAGAACCCCAGAGTAGATAATAAAGTATCTTTTCCCCTGTAAAAGATGTATTTAAAACTCATAACTAAGTTCATAACTAACATGTTGATAGTATAGGGGGTTATTATAACTAACAATAACAATAAATATGTGCAATAAAGTAAATAATCAGTATTATCACCTCCATGAAATCAGCTCAGAAATGTACTTTTATTTCCAAATTAGATATTACAACACGGTAGATTTCATATTGCAATAAGCCTTCATACTAAGAAAACAAAGCCAAATGAAAACATATTTTTCCAACCTATCATCAAGCCTAGAGATACATTTGTAAAAGTCTACAAAATGTATTAACAGTACTCAAAAATATCAATTACTAGCAACAGAATGCACGTTCTAACATGATACTGCTGAAGAAAGGGGATTTCAAACTGAATTGCTTTGGTTCAATATTGTAATCCAGAATCTCTTACAGGAGGTAGACACGAGGCTTTTAAACCACTCCCCTGCACAAGCAAGGTCAGCTGTGTCACCAGTTCCTGGGTGAGTGGGCAACTACATGAAAATAAGCACCAGCACTCCCACTACAGACTCCACTAGCAGCATAACAATCAAAAAGAGCATCCCATGGTTCACAAGGCAACATTTGGCACTGCATAGTGCTGAAATGGTAATAACAGCACTCTTTCTTGCCAAATGACAGAATATCCAGTTGTGGTTTTGTGAGAGGTTTTTTTTAGTGTATGACATTGCTACATTAGTTAAGTGTTGTCAGCATTGGATAAGCCTCGTGTGTTTACAGTGGTGATTCAAGACAAATAGGTTTCCCTGAGGGGCTCAGGAGGAAGGTATCAATGTTGTTCCTTTACGCCCAATTTCAGCAAAGAACTTGAATTTTACTTAAATTCAAGCATGAATTTAACCCTGTGGGGACTGCATTAAACATTTGCAGAATAGAAAAGTGAACTTTCCATTATTTTCTTGACATTTTGGCAGCACATGAATGGTAAAAGAAATTTAAATATAAAACGTGAATTAAAACCTTCAAAACTAATACTGTAACTATGTGATCATGCCTCTAAGTCATCAAGTACTGGTCATCCAAATGGTTTCTAAGCTGACAAAGAAGATAATTTCAATACAGTCAGGCCAGATTGAAACCTGTCATCTCCATTTAAGAACTTACATGCTTAGAATCTATTTACCTCTCATTTTCTTAAGTTATGTATGTCCATCCTCCAGAACGGACTGACCACATCTTGTGTCTCCCAATCACTGCTCTGCTTTTTTAATTGAAAAGGAACCATTTTTATGACCATACAAGATCTTGTGTGTCATGTGAAACTTCTTGAAAACAAAAGGCCACAAAACCAAAAAGTAATTATATAGGTTTTAGTAGTGTTTTTAAATTTTTTTATTGCTATACCATATATATATATAGTTACTTATACATACTTGCCTCTAAAAATTTCTAAAAATAAAATGAACATGAAAACCAATTAGGTTCATAAAAGAAGAACTGGTTAAAAAAAAGGGATAGTAAATGACAAGATAACTAAAAAAAAAAAAATCATAGAAAATAGTGTCATGCCAAAACATATGTTGCTCTGAGGTGATTAATTTCTGGAGTTGGTCACTGATCCGGCCCTTCAGGCTGCTGAGCAGCCCTGTAAATCACTGAATACATTAAACACTGATTACCACAGGCACCAAAAATATTCAAAACACAAAATTTCCTGGCTTATATGTGAATGGGAGGTTGCTGGATCAGAAGAATCAGCCTCAGTGCACCATACACATTATTATAAAATGTGAAAAAATAATAAAAGGAACAACAAAATAATGAGATAGCGTATAATTTCCATAATGTAGTACTGAAATTGAGGTGATATGTAACTAGAAAGTCCAACTCACTCTCTTGACAAAAATGGGTAAGATACAAACATCCTGCATACTAGAAGAAATTGCTGGCCTTTGGAATTAGCCTAAATGCACACAGTTAGAATACTACTAGAATGATGCTGAGTTGTTTCCACAGTATGAGGCAATTGTATATGCAAACCCCTAAGAATATTTAGTCCATCTTGTGTACATTATTTTATGTTTTCACATTCTTTCAAGTCTTCTTTTACACTGATCAATTCAGGCGGCTGTATTCATGCAGTTACAACTGCAACGAGACCTGATGTCACATTAGCACTATCAATTTACAGTGCTTCAGATCACCCTTCAAGCAAGGCTGAAATTCCTCAGTTTAAGAAGTTCCTATAGTGGGAATTTTTACAGGCGTCATTTCAATCATGCTTGAAATCCCATTGAAAACAAAGTCTTGCTAGCATCTCAGCAGAGCTGTAGGTTTCCCAGGATCACTGTCAGTGTTAGGTAAAAGGTACAGGTGGAATGGGACAATTCAGAATGCCAAAAAATATTAAGAAAAAGATTCTAAATCCCTGCATTTGGATTGCAGAAATTTACACAAATTAACGAAGGAGGAATAATTCAGTACAAGCAAACCAGTAAAAATAAGAAAAATCTAAGAAATTTCCCTGGACACTGAAGTATTCACTGTTTCATGTTGAAAATGGGAAATCAAGCCCAGAAATACACTGAAACTGTAATACATTATTGACTTGCACAAACATAGCACAAAAAAGTGGAAGAGACCAGAAACAGACAATACTTAGTACACAAACATTCTGCTGTGCAGTACGAGAAGACAAAGATGAGCCTTTGTTCTCCAGTGAGTACAGCATGAAAAACTAAGAAATGACAGTGCTAGCTTTTGACTGAGGTGTCTGCTTTTCCTGAAGATCACTATTTGATCTCCAGAACATTTTCAAAGCAACTGTGTGAATTACTCAAATGACAGTGTTCTTAACAGCTGAGAGCTCAGCAGTGAGCAGTTACAAGTAATGCTGTCAAATTAACACTGTCCATACAGTGTTAAACACAGGGGCATCTTCTATGCTCACAGAAATACACTTGGGCTAATTTTCAGTCTCTGCACAACCAAGTACCTTTTGCAATTATTGGGGAAAGTCATTCTAAATGATTGGTCTTTTTACTCTCCTCAAATACTATGCTCCTTTACACTTTACACATTGAGCCTGTGAATGGACAGAGTGGGTAAATTGTAAATACTTGAGCTGAAAGTCTAAATCCAAGATTTTCTGGGAAAAAAGAAAAAAAGCCCAAACAAAATGAAACACATGACCCCCACCCAACAAAACAGATAGCAGCCTTTAAAAATTGCTCCATGAACTGCAGTTATACTTTGTCTGGATGGAACAATGCAGTTCTGTGGTGACTGACACTCCCTGTCAGCTCGTGCCCCTTCAGTTCACAGCTAGCAAAAATCCACCACTTGTTGAGAACTGAGCAAAATCAGTCTGAAATCTAACAAATGGGGTAAAGTTCTTCTGCTCCCAATTTATCCTATCACTCCTCCATTGTTCTTTACAGTAATGCAGTCAGTTTGAGATTCTCATAGTTTAACATAAAATCAGAAAGAACTTTTAAGGTGAATGAGCCTTAGAATTACTTTGATTGTCTTTACTCTTTAATATGGCAGTCTAGAATTTGCACTTCTATACTGGAATTTGAAGTCTAGAATTCACACTTCTATAAAGGAATTTGAAATCTTTAATGAGGGCTAACAGACTGCGCGTATGCTTGAAGATCTTCTGCCATCTTAGAAAAAAAGATGAAAGAATACATTTGTTTTCTGTATTTGGTTGAAATGTATTTATAATAGGTATTACTATGCTTACCAAATATACTAGAACCCAAGAAGATTAAAAACTATGTACATCACTGTTTCTCAACAACAGCTACTGCCAGTAATTGATATCCATGCCAATTCTAATATGCTCTGGAGACCTGTATAGGTACAGTATAAGAAGTATTTCCTTTGGCAGTAGCCTTATCCAACCCTTTCTGCCCTACCATGGCCCATGCTTTTGCCAATACTTTGTGCTCAGTACCTCATCCAATCAACTGTGAAGTCCTCAGCCTCTTGAGAATTGTGCATTTGTTCATTTTATCCCTCATCCTGGAATGCCAGGAACAGACCATAGTTTTTTTCAAATACAATTTCTATTCCATATTCCTGGGCAACTTTATTATCATGGTATTCACAGTTCCAAAATCAAGGTACTGTCTAAATGGAATAAAAGGTATCATTTCTGCTATTCTGACTGGAGGAATGTGATCCTAAGAATTGGGTTCTGGACATATTTTGGAAAATAAATTTAGAATGTATTTTCTCTGAAAAACTGTTTCCATTAAACACCAATGACAGACAGGATGGATTTGCTTTCCCTAAATATGACAGAGATATTGCAACTTAAATATGCACCACTGAAGAATATTTATTCAAATTCAGAATTATTTTTAAATATTTAAAATTTATTGAAATTAAGTATATTAAATATCCCACTGAAAAGAAACCATTTGGGCCAAAAGAAACCAAACAGATGTCTAGCTTACTAAAACAAATTTAAGAGAAAAGTGATGCTATTTGCCAGCTCATAAACTGTGACTGCTGCAGAACATGCAAGCTAAGTATCTTCAAAGAGCACTGAGCAACTATTTATATCTCCAGCTTTCTCTGGTTAATCTGTTCTCTGATACAGGAAAATGCCGTGAACGCTTGTGATCTCCTGCACCATGGGTATTTCTGCATAACTTAGTTCACAGAACGATAAACAGGTAAAATCTTCAGCAGGTGGAATACACTGACCTCACCTACAAAGTTCTGTGTGCTGCCTGAGCTGGAATGGATTCAAGTCTCACCTTCTACAGTCTCCCTTTTTGAGGTCTCAAGAAGCATTAGAGGGAAGAGGCACTTTCCTCTGAAATTTTATTTTGACTAGCTAAAGAAAGAAACATGTAACTATGGAAATTACTGGCATATCTACTACATAACTGACACTTTATTATCTTTCATTTATCATTTTTGTGATACAGCTTTCCTTGTTAAAACCAGCAAGTCAGATAGAAAGCAGGCAAAACCCACTATTTCATTTCTTGGAAAGGGACCTTTGTGTTGTCCAAACACCTACAGTGTAATGGCCATTGGGCAAGACTTTGGTGCAAAGATAAGAGTTTTCCAAGTACTTTCACAAGCTACTGTCCAAGTTACTTTCCAAGTACTGTCACTGCCTTCTACTACCTCATTAGATACGAATGCTATCATTGCTCTAAAAACCAAACCTCCCACAGAAAAAAAATCCCTACTGCTAAACTGAGCCACTGAAACAACTTACAGAAACTTGAATTACCTTGGTCAAGCTACCTACAAAAATAACTGGGTAGAACAGTAACAGAAACTTAATTCCTTTTTTTATACATAGAATGTTTTAAATATTTTCTGTACGTATATAGAAAAACAGTTCTTATTGTCTCACTATGCTGTGTGCATGTGCAAATATATGGGTATACAGATTTATAATAACAGCTTGCACACACATCTACATTCATGTTTTGGTCTTTGATTCCAGGATAAACATACTTTCCTAAAACAGAATTTGGGGGGACAAAGTTTACATTTTCCGTATTTCTTGATGACAGCAATTACTTTTTAGTGCATGAACAATTGCTACTTACATTAACTTCTGTTATAGCAATATCAACGACGCTACCAACAACAATTAAGGCATCAAAAGTGTTCCATGCATCAGTGAAATAGTGCTGTTAGGACAAGCATTCAGCAGAAAGACCAAGAGAAAAACACAAACAGAAAAAAAGAGAAGAAAAGGACAGCGTTATAACACAGAAACACTCTAGGCTTCTCTGATGTACCACTATACAATCTAATCTTTCCCTTTCATTGCTAAAAAAAAAATGGCAGAAAAAAAAGGCTATTTATTTCCCATATCAACATAATTGACCTATGACTGGTCTGTACTCAAACTTTAGAAACATCAGATCAAAATCTGTGACTTGTCCAGATGATGAAAATAGTGGGGAGACAGAGAAAGAGAAGTAGGAACTGGGGAAAGTAAGCTGGGGTATACTCACATCAGCTTCACTGAGAACGACGTCTACTATGCTGCCAATAACGATGAGGGAGTCAAACGTATTCCAGGCATCACTAAAATAGCCCTGAACAGAGCAGGCAGGGTGCAAACGTTTGTGATTACACATGAAATGTCAAATATTTGCATACTTCTGTTTAGTTTTGCATAAACAGAAATTAGTTAAACAAAACCTGGTGTCTAATGAGAAAACAAAACAAAACAAACAATATTGCCTACTGAAGGAAAAGCAACATATATGTGCATGTGTGTGTATATATATACTTTATATATATACATGTACAGACACACACATAGACACACACACGCGCACACACACACGCAGTACACATGCATAATACACCATCGTATAAGCACAATGTCGGCAAGCAAGCCACCATCCAAAACTGATTTTGGACTTCTAGCAAGGCTGAAAAATTCTAACCTTATTAACCTAAGCAGCATAACAAAATCCCTTTAATAATATTTCTACAAGACCAAGCCAATTGAAATCTCCTTAACATTAATGACTGCATGACAGTCGTATCTAAGTGACTGGTAAAAATATTCACTGGGTCAGAGCGCATCACTGGTTAATAATGCACAATTAATGTTGAACTGTGCATAAATATTACAGAACTTATTTCATCTTCTAGACATAAAATAGGTTTAATACAGGAACCCACACTACATTGGCAGTCAGGGCCTGATTCCGTAACCAGTGAAGTCAGTGCTCAGAACCATCACAACTTGGAACAGTTTCTTAATGCTTTTAATGCAGCCAATCCAAGGTCTGAAAATTTATTTTCATAGTCTCCCTTCTGACATTTTATGGCTTTATATATATTCCTTATATGTATGTTACTGGCACTTTGGGTTGCAAATTATTATAAAGTGCTATCATGCAATTAGCTGTCTACTGGCATCAAAACTGCATGTTTGAGCAAAAAAGATATATCAGAAGAAACCTTGAGGTAGGTTCCAGAATCAATCTGTCACTGGGAACAAATCAAGATGTATCACTCTGTTTAGGGGAACTCTGCAGAGCCAAGATATGTAGATTTTCTGCTACATGTGGATTTTGCCCAGCAATTACTAAATTCAGCACTGCAAAAATTTCTGAACTTCTCCTTTTTCACATTCAGACACATTAATTTATCAGCCAACCATGACTAAGGAATGTGCACTATGTGACAATGGCTGATATGTACCTTTGGTACACATACATTCTCCTTTCTTGGTAATCGATTTAAAATTACTAACTTGTCAGCCACTATTGAAAATAAGTTTAGAAAAATGTTTAAAATTACAAGTGTGCTAATCTAACCTTATGCCTTGTTACACTTATTATTACAGTTTACTATAAGATACTTCTAGTTGTGTAGCTTAAGCTGTTATATGTGGTGTTAGCACAGAAATGCAAAATCAGCTACAATAGTTTCTAGAATTGGGTAATATTTTTCTCATGATTTGAAACTGTTAGAATGTCCAGTAACTTCACAGATTAAAGGTTACACTTGAGTACACCGCTATTTGAAAAAAGAAAAAGCTAATTTCATGTGGAAATTTGCTCTTGGAGACTACAAGAGAGCTGCTACAGAAGATAACAGCTCTACAATGTATTCTAGGAGAGTAACCATTGAGAAGAGTGAGGAAAGACGCATTATGTTTCTCATGCTACTTTCTCAGCTCTTCTAAAGCACAAATTGCTATAATCATTCCTCATTTAAGGAAGGGATTTAAGGGGAAAATAGATCAGAATATGATTATTACCACAGCCCTTTGTGTCACATGCTTTGGTTCTTTTGGATTAACCAACAAT
Organism: Psittacus erithacus; assembly: GCA_009867235.2. NCBI lineage: Eukaryota > Metazoa > Chordata > Aves > Psittaciformes > Psittacidae > Psittacus > Psittacus erithacus. The sequence goes on from WYDI02015414.1 coordinate 16,214, forward strand.
TCCAATCTTGCGGCAAAAGCCAGTGTTCATGGATTTGGCCTCCTGAATGAAAACACCCATTTCTATGCTCCAGCACAATTCCCTATTGCTCCTTCCTTCCTCATCCTGCTTCACAAGAACAAGCCATTCTCAAAGTTTCTACTAAACATCATGCTGAACAATACTCAAATTTATAATGCTAAAGAAATTAGCAGCTGCCAACTAAAGAAGGGAAGCTACGCTCATAATAATATTCTTCCTGATCATTCATATTCCTTATTTCTCTTATTTAAAAGAAGTTTCTTTATGGATTTTAAAATAGTGGTATTTACATACATAAATAGAATAAAAGACTATCAGCAAACAGCAAACTGATAATCAGCACAATCCACAGCTGTGCCATCCATCTTCCTCTACAACAATGACCAGAAAAGGTCCTTCAAATAAAGGGCAATTTCAGCTATAGAAAAAGTTACTGTACTAGACATGCTACCGTATAAAGCACTGAAAAAATAAATTCATATTTCGATTTAATATAGCTAAAATACTTTACACATTTATTTTATGAAACCTTTTCCATCAGTATAGACAAATATTGTTCAAAGTAATATGCAAAGCAAAAGCATACAAATAAACAAAAAACTAAGAGAAAATAAAGATGGTTTTGGAAAAGGGAGGAATGGACAAGTCACAGCAAATAAACATCATGCAAAGAAGTTGTTTTCACCACTGCAATGACCCAAGATCAATTCACTTACTAGCCATCTTTCCTTTTTTCTTACAAAAATCTGATGTAAAATGACATGGAAAATCATTAAAAGTTTAAGTAACAGCTAGCTACCACGAAGCTGTACATACAGAAGGTGTTGATGGATTATTTCAGATTTCATAGCTGTATTTTGTTTTGTATTGTACTAAACCATACTAAGGAACAGATTTTAGCAACTGTGAAGAAAAAATGCCTTCTCTTTTAACTTACATTATGAAGAATTTGTTAAAGAAATACTGAAGGATAAAATCACAGATCCTGGACAGTACGCAGGCATAGAGAATTAACATCAAAATATGTCTCTACAGATCTACCACAGAAATATTTTAGTCCTTTTAGTACTCTGTTAATAAGTTTAGGGTCTCATTCTGTAAAGTACTCTGTGTTCCAATTTCCCAGTCAAGAAGTGTGCCAGACACTCAGCATCACTTTTAGTATCTATCACTTATCCAAGTTCATACATTTCGGAGCTGGGAAGCAGTCTGCAGTACCTTGGTTTTAAACAACACAATATCAGAGTAAGATTATCAATAATTTATAGAAGCCTTACGTTTGCATGACCAGTGAAACCAAAAGATCACAGTTTTCACAGGATTTTTGTCAGCATATTAAGGGGACACTGTCAAGCAGGTGAGATAAAAATCTAACATGTTTTTGTCCTTAACTTTAAAGAGTGACTAATGGAGGTTTTATGTGATGCTTTAAGCACCTTTGAAATTATTTTTAAATGCCCTCAATTAATAAACAAAACTGTCCATTCTGCCAGACTAGACTAAGAAACCCACCAGTGACACAAACAAGGACCCTAAAGCAAAACATTAAGTTGGGTTTCAGACTGATCTTTATTCAAATTGATCTTTATTCAGATTATTATTCAGATTGATCTCTTATTAAATCTTAATATAAAACAATTCATTGTTTAAGCACGTATCTAGTTTAAAATTTCGATTACTGAAAGACATTCACATTCTGGTTAAGACTGATAGCTGATTTCCAGCTATTACTGAACTACGTAATGTATGTTGCAAAAAGGCAGGGCTTTTTTAACAGTATCTGACTATTAAAAAAGTTAAAACCTTCAAAGAATAACAGGAACGCCTCAGAGATATTTAAATCCCTTCCCTTCTCGGTAATTAATCTCTGTCAGGAGTCTGATTAGTACCACAGCCTCTTAACCTTGTCCTGCTAATTAACAAGTTTAAGGTGTTCTGCCATCTAGAAGTGAACAAAATTCAGGAAATGAAGACCTTTCGCTGAGTGTGTGCCCTTCAAACTGTCAAGGTTCAGATCCAGGGATCTCTCACAGTACAAGCATCCAGTCAGATAGAAAGCATGTTGTAACAGAGTTAAAACTCAATTTGCACATAGTCTTAAGAGACCAGCATTAAGACATTGCATTTGATAACGAGTAGAAGTATGGAGCACTGTGATTTATACACTCATGATCAGACCACTGTATTTTGTATTAGCTGCTATTTCTGACTACAGTCACAAATGCATGGATAGCCATACAAGGATTCACAATCTCCTTTCAAAGAGCAGATGATAAAATGCAGCAAAGTCTTCTGAAACTTCGGTGTGAAACAAGGATATAGAACAGGAAATACAAACCAGGAAACACAATCAGCATACTCATGACACTGTGGTCCACATATCTGAGCTACCTCCTCTGGGGCCTCACATCGTGTTATTTTTAATGTGAAATCCTTAGCATTTGAATGAGATAGGTGACACAAAAATACAAATAAATTCATTTGAAATGTACAATAGACTGGACAGTGCAGAGCAAGACTATGGGAGAGTGGGTAAGCATTCACCCAGAACTCCACACTTCACATCTCAACACCAGACCTCAAGTGATAATTTGTTTCTGCAGGCAAATACAAGCTAGCTTTAAATCAGGCTCCACAGCAGAGCTTGTGACAAAATACAAACTGAACAAATAGTTTTGAAAAGCTGGAATGCAGTTATAAATCCACTCCACGCTGAGCTCTGGGTAGCCTTGACTTATGTTGCTGCATGAGAGCTAGCTTGTTTAAAGCTAGAGTAAGATTGCCCACACAACCTAGCGTCATGCAGACCACTAAACACCAGGAAAGGGCACAGCTCACAGCGAATTACAGATGCAAATATCCTGATCACTTTAAAAGAAGGGCAGTGGAAATGAAAAACACCAGCCTTAGATGGTGAGATCAGTAAAGTTCAAATGACAGGTCTGGCTTTTTTAAAATTCTATGTATAGCAAATGACCACACTTTACTTATTTATATAAATGTAAGCCCAGAACTGAAAACAAAATTTTTGTCAGTTTTTTATTATCAACATGTGCATTGCCATAAATGCAGTATGAGAAATGAACAGAAAGACTGCATTAACTGTACAGTCTGATTTTGCACCTTCTTTTTCAGTTAGTAACTATAGTTACCAGTTTCTCTTGCAAATCTACCTTTGAAAATGTGTCAGCATTATTCATTTTGACAGTGTCCCTTTAAGGAAAGGAATCAACTTCTCACTCTGGAGCCCTCTAACAAATATAGTGTATGTATAACTGAAAACAAAACTCTAAATAAGGCCATTGAATATGCAAATTATTTATGTGTATGTTTGTAGTACTTGACTATATTTTATAAAGTAAAGAAATACTTTTTCATTTTAGAATAGGAAACATACAGGTCTTTACTGGAGATTAAGTTAGCATAAATTTATGAGTTTTCATACTATGAATAGCAGAAGCAGTAATGCTTGTAAGAGGAAACAGTTTATCTGATTTATAAAAGGACATTTTCATTACCTCTAAATATTCCAGACCTCATCAATCACTTTGAAATATGTTTTCTGATATCTGCATTTCATTTCCTGGAGTTACATATAGGCATATTATCAGGCTAACATTTGTACAGATAAATGTGGGAAACATAGGTTCTTGTTGTTCTTTGAATAATATATAGCTAGTGTGAAACTTATGGTATACTTAATTCCTGTGATGATGACTGAATTACAGCGTATCTAACACTTACCTTGGGTTTGAACGCAATCAGTTTCAAAACCATTTCAACAGTGAACACTCCTGTGAAAACCATATTCATAATGTCCATTGCATCATTAAAGAGCTTAGACTGTCCATAGTGCTGTGGATGAAAAATATAATACTTTTTAAAGTAAAGGCTTTAAAATACCAAGTGAAAGAAGGCAGCCTAAGACAAAGTTGGCAAAAATGCAACACAGGGAAAAATTTTCTCATAGTGTTTATGATGTATGCTTATACAACACTAGATGAATATCTCTGGTCAAGAATGGAGTGGTTTAAATCTATTCTATTTTGGCATTGAGTGGAACAAAATTGTCATTGGTCTACATCGTAAGGGAATCTCTAAAAAGATGGTTTTGAGAGGAGAACTGCTCCTCAAAAAAGGAGTATTACACAACAGCAATTTCACAAGTTTCATATTCTAGGCTTTAAAATTGCATAACCTTGTGTCCCACCTGCTTAGAAAGCCTACACAGAATAACATAGAATGTGCATGAGTGATATTTTTAAAAGGATAGAGTATATGCAAGTTTACTGAAAAAGGTAGAATGCTTTCATAAACTGAATCAGAACCATTCTTTTTCACATCAATATCTGAAACACTAGGGTAAAGAAAGAAAAAACTTGGAAAATACATAGGAGAAGTAGGTGGTAAAGAATTTCATGCATAATGCAGAAAAAGTAAAAACATGCAAAAATACACTCAAGTGTATATATAGGCACAAAGCTAATATGTGAAAACATGTTTGCATGAGGTTTGCATTAACACACAAAGCTAGAGTTGTTTCATATATTAAGTTTCAAACCTCTGAAGATACAGACACAGACGATAGAAATATCATAGAATGGTTTGGGAAGCAACCTTTAAAGATAATCTAGTCCAATCCAATCAAATATGAAGTAGCTTATATACAAAATGATCACAGAACAAGCACAGAAACTACACAGAGGTGGAATAATGCTTAAAGGCCCTGCATAAAAGAATATACTAAGTAAAAGAATCTAAGGGGTTGAGGAAACATTTGCTAACATTGCTAAATCTGAAAATTAGACTTTTCAGATTTTCTTGCATATGGCTAATCTTGGGAATACACACATATAATATAAATTAAATTACACTGCAGGTACAAAATAAAGTTCAAAGAGCTTGATTAGATTACAAAGATCTTTATAAACACCACGCTGCTTTAAATAATTTGACTTCAGAAAACTGAAGAACAGATCAGAACATGTCACAGGAGAGTACTATGAACAGAGGTGCTTGTTTTTCTTATTTCACTTCATAAAAAAAATACAGGTTGCGATAAACTAAAGGCATTGTATCACTCATATCATTCCCTGCTATTTATGCCAACAGCTTCAAAAGAGCTTCTGGTTTTCCTACCTGCATAGCCAAGCAAAGTGTGTTCAGCATGATGAGGACAAACATGATGTATTCAAATCCAGTGGAATTCACCACATACCAGAACTTGTACTGGTAAGGATTTTTTGGAATATATCTACGAAGAGGACGTGCCTTCAAGGCATATTCTACACACTGCCGCTGTAAAAGCAAATACATAAAAAGTTGATAGACAGTACCTAACAGTTAATCAACTGTTAGTAGAATTAATAACTCCAAGTTGTTAAGTGTGTCTTAAAAAACAAGCAGTCTATCTACTTCATGTAGGGCTTTTTACTAGTTAGTGTTAATAAAGTAAGCAAGTAGCCTAACAAACCTCACTTGGTCATTCATAACTGTGTAAGTCATATATACTACTCAGCCACATACAAAGAATCAAAAAATGCTCAAGGAAATTCTGAAGTTTTTTCACCTTTTTATGCAGTGCATTACTATACAGCATTATGCCCTAGATTATGTATACGTAGTAAGTATAATAAACAGCATGACTATTAACAACATGACTATTAATTGATCTGTGAGTCATGCATGTTTTCAACCACCACCTTAACTGTAGTATAAAACCCTGGAGTCAGCAAAATAATTACTGAGGAAATGTTATTCCAAATAGTTCAGTTAAATTGCCCAGCAAAATCATGTCATATGCATAGGAAAATCATGGATTCACCTCCTATTCTCGCAGTGCCTGAAATCCTCATGTAGGCTGGGCCTTCCACTTGTGCTTTGAAGAATGCTTATAAAAGCTGACTGACAGGGCACAAGAAGCAGAACAAACACTGGCTAAAGTTTCATGCTTAACTTTGTTTAAATGAAGCATGTTACAACCAGACAAGAGTACCTGAAAAAACATTACTGCTGACCAATGAGTTTCTCAGTCAAAGGATTAAGCAGTAAAAAGGCACAGATTTTTTTATTATTATTGGTTTTTTAATTTGAATCTGAATATCCCCTGTGAATTTCTAAATAAATATGGAGGGGAAAGTAGAATCTTTTGAACACTTTCAGACTATTCAGAACACAAAATTTATTTTCTTGTTCTTATTGTAAAACCTACCTCTGCCTATGGATAAGCTGGCAAGTGTTCTATTCTTCTTAATGTGACACCAACAAATGAGACAGTAAGAAGCTAACAAGCTTAATGTAACACTGTTCACAAAAATAAGACTGATATGTTGGGCTTATGTAAAGAGGAACATACAATGACCTGAATACCAGTTGATAACTTTAATGAATTCAATTTTTTTACCAAGATATGTTTGGTGCCCTCTTCTGACCCAAAGCAGAAAGGAAGCTTTTCATGCATAAATAAAAAACCAATACTTTCAAAAGTTAAGAGTTCAATATTTATTTTAACCTGATTTTTGTCCAGCTCACAGTTCTTATACTCTTGTTCTCCCTGTTCTTGAAATGTAACGATCACAAAACCAACAAATATATTCATCATAAAGAAAGCAATAATGATGATATAGATGATGAAAAAAATGGAGATCTCCACTCTATAGTTGTATACAGGTCCTACATTCTCGCCATTTGAATCAATGGCTTTGTACAGCAGCCTGAAAAATAAACACAATTGGACCTTTATTAGTATTAAAGTGACGAGAGAGTAAAATATTCAGACTCAAATGACAAGGTTCAGAAATGCTGCTGTTTATGGTTATCTTTTCCTAGTTATGTACAGTGCTTGCAAAGCATACGAAACCCAGAAGAATCACACCACACAATGTTATATGTTTTTTTCCAAAAGAATCCAGGTAATATAACCAGATGATTGTATTTTTTATTTTTAATCACCACATAAAGCTATCCTCTAAGACTTTTCTTATTTAGGGAAACAGTGAATGCTATCTTGCTTTTCCTGGGTTTCTCTATGCAGTGTACTGACTTTTTAGTAACAGTCTTACTTGAATGCCTGTAAGTTTCATATTAGTGTTATTTAAAGGGCATTGATGGATAAACCTGTAAGAGGAATACTTCCATTAGAGCTAAAGAATAGCTCATTATAGAAGTAGCTGCAAGATTAGGAATCAGACAATGTAAGTTTGCCCTTTATAGATAAACATGAATGAAGAAATACAGAGAAAGTGCACAGATTCAGGATAGTAAGGTTTTTCCTTCCTCCACTAATAACTTTTCATGCCATCACTTAAAACTGCTTTGTTGCCCACAAATGGCTAGTAAATGACAGAGAACTGTTCTGGAAAGTGTAACGGCCTCTTAGCAATGCTGTGAAAATAAGGAGAATTCACTCACGCTGGCCAGCCTTCAAAAGTGGATACTGTAAAAAGGGCCATCATAGCAGAGAGAACATTATCAAAGTTGAAATCACTATTTTGCCAGACCCTCTCTTTTACCATTGGATTATCAACATCTCCATCTTTATAAACGATGTATATCCCTCTGTGGGAAAGAAGCAAACTGTCATTAGTGAAACGTAAAATTAGCCTCAGAGTTATCTAATTCTCTATTCAAAGCTGTTTATTTCACTCCTTTCCTATGCTTGTTTCAAGTCCTTGCTAACCAGTGTTTTCTGGTGGATTTAAGATGGTAATTCCAATTCACACAAACCTAAATGGCCTGACACATGCCTGCCCTAATCTGCTACAGTTTAAATTATATAATGTGTCACATTCTTAGATCAAAGATGTTCTCACCGGCATTCCTCAGGATTCTGTTTTGCTTCATCTGTGCACCTGTAGAATTTTCCCTACATATAAAACAAAAAGCAATGACAAAAAGCAGATTATGAGAAATTAACACATTTATACTACGATTGTTTCAGAATGGGATGGACCCAGTTCCAGCAGCAAGCTACCAAGATTACAGCTCAGCTTTGCTTTTCTTGATGCAGTGTAAACTTTGAGTGTCTACTTACCTTGAACAACTGCACTCCAATACAAGCAAACATGAACTGCAGCAGCGTTGTAACAATCATGATATTACCAATAGTTCTAATAGCCACAAAGACACATTGAACAACATGCTGGAAAGAAAGAAACCGAAGTTATTTTAATACACCTCATTATTATCTCAGAATACACACCATAGAAGTCTATTTTATCACACGCGGATTATCTTTTTAAGTTACTATTTTTATGTTGTCAGTATTATACCTGCTACCATAATTAAGCTTGTTTTCTAGATTTGTCCATAAATCTGTTGACACAGACCCATCAACACCAACTGACTAAAAATTACATAAATACTATGAAAAAACAATGCAAATATTGTTCTAACATGTTGATTCACAGCAAGGATTATGGTAAAAATCTGCTCTCAGTGGCACTGCTGTTCCTCCACCTCTAAACCTGGCCTAGTATGTTTAAGAATCAGAAACTGGTTTATGTCATTGCCCTGTGAACTTCTCCAGGCAATTCTTCTTGCACAAGAATTTTTAACCTGAGGCAGGACTGAACAATAAGGCCAACAGAAATGTAACTTAAAAAATAAAAATAAACACCTTAAGTCCTTTTGCTCTGTTTATTGCCCTTAGAGGCCTCAAGACTCTTAAAACTCTGAGGATCTTCACAACTGAGATAGCACTTGACCTGAGGGGGAAAAAAAGTTATTCTGTTACTTTTAAGGTAACTGATTTTATTACTAAGAATAACAATGTTCTTTCAACTTTCCTATACATGAAATATCAAAACGCCTTAATACATATACAGGGTTTTTTAAGTATTTCTTTATTGATCCTTTTTTAATATTAGAAAATAGTATCTTTCTCATAAATACTGTAGGAATTATTTTGATTTCTGGAGCAATTTGGGAATTAACAGCTCAAAAGCTTGTCTGACACTGTAAAACAATTAAGTTTGGTCAAGAGCAAAATAGTCCCTGAAGTATTTTTCAGTGTTGACAAGCTCTTTTGAAGACACTAGGCAAGTCCTGTAAATCAATGAACACCTTAATTTCCAACCAGCTGCAGATGAAAAGATCTCAAATTACTCACATCCTCTTTTTTAAGTAGATAGGAATGCATTTTGAGGAAATAGACAACCTTTTAAAGAACAATGTGAGGCTGAAGGCTTCTGGAACAGCTATTCCACTACAAGCAGAATGCAGAAGTGGGAAGCAGTTGACTGATACCTAGCCCTTGCTCTTTTCTAAGTCACTGTCCTGGGTTCAGCAGTAGCAGTCATTTTTCTCCTTCTTAGTAGCTGGTGCAGTGCTGTGGTTTTGACTTT
>WYDI02015415.1:0-56497 GCA_009867235.2 Psittacus erithacus
TTCATTGCATCCCATGCCATGCTATGCCATCCCAACCCATCCCCTCTCCAACCCTCCCCTCCCCACCCAACTCACCCCCTCCCCATCCCCCCCAACCCCCTCCCCCCCCCTCCCCCCCCCCCTCCTTCCCCCCCTCTTTCTCTTTCCCTCCCCCCCCCCCCCCGCCCCTTTATCCGTCTCCTGCCGGGTCCGGCTAGGAGCGTGTGTGCAATATATTACGTTATAAGGTGTGTGTGTGCGTGGAGGAGAGGGAGGGAAGAAAGGAAGGAAGGACTCGCGAGGGAGCCGGGACAGCCCCAGCTCCCCCCTATGTGAGCCCCCCCGGGTGGCTGGATGGCGATAGACCGGCGCCGCGAGGCGGGCGGCGGGGGCCGGCCGCTGCCGGAGGAGAATGGTTCGGTGCCGGGAGCCGGAGGAGGGGGCGCCGCAGCCCTCCCGGGGCCGCCCGCCGCGGGCTCCGCCGGGGCCGAGATCCAGGCTGTGCCGGTGCCATCGCCGCCCGCCGCCGCCTGCAGCCCTCTGCTCCTCGACTACGATGGCTCCGTGCTGCCCTTCCTCGGGGGGCTGAGCGGCAGGTACCAGCGGGCCCTGGTGCTGCTCACCTGGGTCCCTGCGCTCTTCATCGGCTTCAGCAAGTTCTCGGACTCCTTCCTCCTGGACCAGCCTGACTTCTGGTGCCGGGAGGCGGACGGGCAGGGCAACTGGAGCGTGTCCTTGGCGCCGAGCCACGCCAACCGCAGCGATAACGGCAGCATCTTCCCGCCGCCCGGGCTGCCCACCCCGGCGGGGGGAAACGCCAGCGAGTGCGACTGCCACGAGTGGCACTACCGCATCAGAGCCGGCCTTGTCCAGAACGTCGTGAGCAAGGTGAGAAACGCAGCTTCCCTCAGCCCCCCGCCTTGTCTTGCCCTTACGGACCCCCTCGGCCCTACTGTGCCCCCACTCGGCACTCTGCTCATCCCAAGGCGAGGGAAGCAGCTGGACACAGTGCGGATCAGTCCATTTGTGCTGCCGCCGGGTCGGTCGGGTGCCCTATGGGTACTGGGAGTAAATCTCACGTCCCCTGTAGTCATTTCCCTCCTAGGGTGTCACTCCAGGTGTCCATCCCGTGGGTTTGTTACCTGGGCACTGGTTGCAGCACTGAGCTGGAAATTCTGATATGGGATCCTTGGTGGCTTTTTGGGATCCCAGCAGTGGCAGCTGTCCTGTCCTGGACATGGGTGTCTATGAGAAAGATTCTGTGGGCCAGAGTGAGGGGAAAGGGCTGTGGAGAAAGCTCTGCGGGTGACATTCCTCATCTTTGTGCAAGTGTACTAATGCAGATGTACAAACCAAAAACCAGGTTGATTTTCAGGGAAGCTGATGAGGCGATCACTGTTGGGAGGAAAATGAGACAAAGTTCTTCTGAATTCTCTTTGTTTACTTATTCTCTTCATAACTGTTTCAGTAGAACAATAAAGGAAGGAATGTCTCACGCAAGTTGTTGTACTCCAGAGGCAGAAGTGCGTGCTGCTCTGTTTTGTGTTGCCTAACATTAATAGCTAAGGTGGAAAAATTCTAGTGAGGAGGGTTATGCTGCTTTCTGCTCTTACTTCATATTTGCTAAGTAGTGCATGCAGAAAAAATGCCTCCTCACCTGAAAGCTTTGGTTTGTGTACGGTACCGGCGCTGTGAACGCCCTGCTGCCTGTGGATGGGCCTCTTTGGTATGAACAGGCAGCTGCAACTCCTGGAAATCTAAAATGAAACTGTTACACCAGGAAAGTAGTTCCTTTAATCTCAAGACCCCCTCCTAAGATCAGCAAAAATTACTTCCTGCCTGAGGGCAGTGTTTTGTATTAACTGTGTTTATCTAGTTGGGAGAAAGAAGCAGGGATAATCAGATGACTGTCATGATTGTGCTTTGGGTAACTGGCGAACATTTGCATTTAATTGTTGAAAATCATTTTGGTTTCTCTTTGTGTCCCTTGAAAGCATGGGGAACAGGGGAAAAGCAGGTAAAGCAAATCCCTCAAAACCTTAAATCCAGAATGGATTTAATCCAGCTATGCTCCTTTCTTGAGAAAAGCACAGGCACAGGGTGGTCTTGAGTGGTTTGTGATATAGAAGTGTATAATAAAATTTGACATTTAAGAGAGGCAGATTTTTTCCTGTTTATAACCAGAGGCTGAGCTATTCATATGTTTTAGGGTTTAACACTGAAGCTTAAGTGTGAAAAAAAAAATAAATCTTGAAATGTTTCTTTTTAGTGTAAACTGCAAAAAAAAAAAATAAATCTTTTTAAATGGTGGAGTCTTTTGAAGGTCATTGTCAAGTTGGCCACAAAAGGTCAAGGGAGAGTTAAGTTTGCCGTCGTGAATGCTTCTTTAAAAATAATAAAAAAAGTGTTCTTTGGAAGAACTTGCGGTAAAGGGCAGATCAATTTTAAGGGGTAAATAAACATCTGTGGTCCCTGCTGTCTTGTTTTCTATTAGAAAGAATAATAATCATCTTTTGAGACTATGGGTTTTTCCAGTGTGGAGCTTTTATTTTTGTTGTAGGCTCGTTCCAAAAACTTGGCATCTTTTTTGGCTTTGGTTTGTAATCCCATCTAATTATAATTAGATTGTTTTCTTGGGGTCAGGATTCCGCCTTAGTTCGTGCTTTGGTTTTGTTTGGGGTGGTTTCTGAGTGGCTCTCCTGTCTCTTCGTATCCCAGTGAAGAAAAAAGAGGAAAAACCCAGGCAGAATGTCAATGTAGCTTAATTTGGGCTTACTTTAATATAAACCCTGAGGAGCTCTGATATGTGGGAGCAATTCTTGTAACTGCTGACTCCTCTTACGTGCATCTTCACTGTCCTTTGTGAGAAAGAGCTGCCCTGGATGAATTCAGAAGACTAGATGTTCAGATCTCCCTTAACTCCCCTCAAATATACATTTGTTTCTGTAACGTATTATGCAATGTTCTCATCTTTCTAAATAGAGTTTTATTAAATCTTAGTCTAATGTAGACTCATCTGTGTAGTAGCCAGGGGTTATATTGAAATATCATAAAGACAGCCAAAAGTATATTAATAAAAAATGCACTTTTGTTTGGCCAGTAAATCCCGTTGTTCTCATCTTCAGCGGTCCAAACTAATCATTGCTGAATGCTCCATAGTTGCTTTGTCTGCAGAAATGATGAAACAGTTGTGGTCACTTAGCACAAAGCGTGTTTCCTGCTCTGCATTTTGTTGATGTACATGCATGTGAGACCCTACTGTGCCTGATTCCTCAGGGGCAGATAGCTGTCCTTCGTGTTAAGTTTCACCATCTCTATAGCCTCTCTCCTAATGGAGACCCTTCATCAGATGTTGTCTCTCTGCCCAGGCTTTCTCGGCTCTCCCTTCCCTCGTGCCCATTTGCTCCCATCCTTTGTCCTGCTGGGACTGATGGAATGAAGATCTTGCTTTTTCCAGTTCTGCTGTGTGCTTTGCTTAGCCCTGCTGGTCTTCAAGGCTTTGCTGGAGCCAGGGGTGGCCTTGCACCTTCCATGGAGTGTGGCATTGCCATGCTAGGTGCTGCCATTATCCTGACCTCCTTGGCTGAGTCACTGGGAACGGTGCTTTTTATAGTGCTGCCAGTCATTAGAACTGGAAATGGTAATAAAGGACGTACCGCTTATTATTTAACACTGTTGGAATACATATAGTGAGGAGGTCAGATACATAAGTTAACCACAGGGATTCCAGTGGCCATATTAAATCACCCATCTAAGCTAATGTCCTGACTTAGTACGTAAGTCTTGGACTTTAACTTGGTTTGTAAATAAATATCTTCCTTTAGGACAATTAACTTGTAAGGCTTTTTCACTGCTAAATGCTTCTTTGAGGATTTTCATCTGTTCTTTATCACAACATCCCTGTTATCACACTGCTCACAGTTCATGTGTACATTACAAACAATACACGGTTCATGTGTATTGTTTGAGAGAGATGTAGCCTGAACTAGCTTTTTGGCAAAAGGCTAATAAAAAGACCAACCCTGTCTTAAATGGTCCATGTATCTTGCCACTGTCCAAAGAAATGATGCTGAGAAATACTGTCCTTTTTTTGCCTTGGGGAAAACCCTGAGGTCCCACTTTACCCATTTGCAAAGTGATGCTTCAAGTCAGTTATTAGTGTTCACGTGATACAAAACATAATGACAACTAAACATACGTAGCCGTGAAGCCTAACGGGAAGCTGGAGTGTGTACTTAGCAGGGACTTTTCCAACTCTCTCATTAACTTATTTAGTGCCTGGATCTTTGGACCATATGCAAAGCCAGCAGTAATCTTGTGGCAAAGTTTTCACAGAAGCTCTTGGTTACGGGATTGATGATTGCTGTTTTTTTTCCTTCCATAACTAGGATGACCTGTCCTTTGTGTTTGGTTGCATTATGTGGTGGGGTGGTTTGTTGTTTTGAATGCTAATTTGTATAATGGGCCCCGAAAGCTGATGATAGGCAAGAACCGAAGCTTGATTAAATTGCAGAGGTTGATGGCACAGCGTCCCTCTGTGGGCACCTGCAGCGTTCCAGATTGTTCCACCTCTTGAGGGTGGCGTAGAGGGAAGTGGTTAGTTGAAGGCTGCATTTTAATCACCCAGAGCAATTATGTAATAATATTTCATGTCTAGTCACAAGGGAATTCCTGTTGTGGCTGCTTTTCTACTCCAGATGCCTTGTTTTGCTGCAGTGCTGTTCTCTTGGCTCTCAACTTCCCACTTGATTTGGGTTGAGTCATCTTCTTTCCAAAGTTACATGCCATCATTTTACCTATTTGCCACTGGTTCAATCATTTTCTTGCCAGTTTGGCTTAGCCTGTAGCAAATTGTACCAGCAAATAATGTGGAGCTTAATTCAAGAGAGCCAAAAAGTCCAGGGACAGTACTTTCTTGGTGTGAACTTGGATTGATTTGGGCTGTGATGTGATGTTTCTTGCTTCTGCAAGGGGAGATATCTGTGCCCTGTCAGCCTTTCTTTCCCTTGGTTTTATGGCAGTTCTGGCGCTTTCTGGATATACCTCCAGCTGATTCAGCTCGCTAGCTTGATAGCAAACTCTTCTTTAAATACTTTTTAATTATTTTTTTTTTTGTTTTCTTGTTTTTCTGCTGGGTTAATGAAGTGAAATGGCTCTGTGCAGTGGCACATGCCCAAGACTGTGGTGTTGTTTCAGCGGCTTACTGCAGGTATCTGCAAGTAGCCAGAAATGGTACAACAAACAAATCTGTGTGATAATAGTGATGATAAATTTGGCACATGTTTTGGGGGTGATAGTTCTTGGTGTAGGGGATAGGTGTGGATTTAAAGTGGACTTTCAGAATATAGATGTTAGTTAATTTGAAGGGATTACTCTATTTTGGGCTTAGCACTTAAATCATGACAACTCTGACAAAGTCTTTCCTAAAATAAGAGCTGTGCCACCCTTACCTCCTATTTGTGCCTGGCATCTCCCTTGTTTCTGCTTATCCTCCAATTGGCTGGTCTCTGCAAGGAGACTTCAGAAATGCTGATGCTTCTCTTTCTTACCTGCAACTGCCAGGATTTGTCTTGTCAGTGTTGGTTCCTGGCTGACTGGCTTCTGTCTAGTCCCAGATCAATGCAAACCTCCAGCTATTGTACCCAGTGCAGTAGCTGGGTCAGAAGCAGCAAGATTGAAGCTAATAATTGCCCATGCCTTTGCTTCTCTTGTAGAGATTGAAGGAGATGTAGAGACCTGCAAGACAAATACTTGCCATGGGCAAACAGACTATTCATAATTTCTTTGTGGCAAGGCCTTGAAGTGACTCTGCTCCGAATGGGTGGTGAAGGGGTCAACAAGTTCCTACGGTCAGAGGTATCTAGATACTGGCAGACCAGAGCAAACTTCTATTACTACTTTTTTTTATGGCTTCCTCAGCAATGGGAGAGATACCAAGCTTTTTTTTTCCCCTCTTCCCTCTGCAAGCTAGCTGATAAAGTTAGCAGTTGCTGGTCTGAGCGCTTGCAGGCTTGAAAAATCTGCTTGTTAAAGAGGGAGCAAGGAGAGCTGATGGCCTGTCCTGCTGCAGTTGCAGGGTATACAGGTAGGCCCCAGAACATGGTGATGGGGAGCCTCCTGGTTATCAGGGTGCTGCTGAACAGCATCCTAAAACAACAAGGTGAGTTTCTGTCTGAGTGGTGTGAAGGAGGGGCATGGTTGTTTTGGGAACAGTACCTGCAACTTCCCTGGAGTGAAGAACTGTCCTCTGCCTGCCTGAAAACAGCAAATTATCCAGTGCTTGAGACAACCAAGTATGATACAAGCAGACTACAAAGACTTTTTCAGTGAGCTTAGATACAGTTTTTATTTATTTGGGGGGGGAGCACTTTATGTAGGGGCCAAAAAATCCTGAAGCAGTTGGTCTAGAAAACAGAGACTGGATTAAGATCAGTCCTGGCGTGAGAACTCAGGTAGTCTTAGCTTTTATCTGGTATGGATTTTTTTTTTCACTAGCAGGAGTTTGCGTGGAGTTAATGTTTATTATCATCTTCAAAGTAATGTACTTGAGATACAGTAAACTGATTTCAGACTACCATAAATAGTTTGTAGCCTTGGTAGAACTAACAATGATCTTCCGGGAAGGTAATTCTATATTGAAGTTTCTTAAAGTCATTCTGTGCTTTCCAAGACTTGCTGTTTAGCCTTTCATGCTCCTCATTTTCTGTGTGTATGTTGAACAACTGCCTTTTTCCTTTTTTTATCCTCCTGGGTGGACGTGATGTTTGAAAAGGTTGGGGTTTTGTTTGTTTTTGTTTCCACTCCCTATTACATCATGTATCTCAGTCATTTAGTTTAAATATATGGAACCTAATGATGCTGTGGCAGAAGATGCAGGCTACAGTGTTTATTTCCTGCTGTTTAGGCAGTCTAAAACTGAATTTCTGAAGTGCACTAACAGTTTCACCTCTTCTTACTCTGGCTATAAGAGTGTGGTTATAAAAGATGGCCTCCTGTTTTTCTTAAAGTATTTGTCAAAGAGGGGGAACTGGCATTTAGGAAGGCATCTAATTTGGAGCCAGTTCTGATGGTCATGCTGAGATGAGGAGTACAGGCCAGCCAAACATGAAGGGGGTAATTTTTTAATGAAAAAACATCTGGAATAGCAGTAGGCTTAGTGTGTTCCTTAACTAAAAAACTTTTGGCCATGCTAATGGTGCAAAGTCTTACATTTAAGCTTTCCAAATGAATTGTAGAGAGCTGCTAAATTTAGAAAACCCTGAAAGGGATCCGGTGCTTCTGTGTAGCTTATTTTTTTTTGTTTTCCCTGTCAGCCTATTTGTTTCTGCCTGGTTTCCCCTCTGCTGCCTGGCATCCCTACTTAGGACAGTTGCTCTCACTCCCTCCTTTCCATACTCCTTCCTCCTCCTGCTCTTCTGCAGTACAGCCTGGCTGGTGTTGGGTTACCCACAAGTAACTGTGGAATTAATTAGGCTGGGATCTTGCTGTAGAAGAAGGGAGTGGGGTTTGCTGTAGACAATGTGTAGAAGATGGGAACTCTATTGTGAAAAGATGCTGCTGCAGCTTTGCAGCAATGCTGAGTTTTCAATTCTGGCACTGAATTCCCTCAGAATATCTTCTCTTGAGCTCTGGTTGCCTCAACTCTGAAGTGTGTGCTTAGCTCTCGTAATGTAATTTGGGTTTGCATATTTTTTTTTTCCAATTGACTTTTGACAGTGGGTAACCTTGTGTGCACTCTGATTTCCCTTTTAAAGTCAAGGGGGCAGGAGGGGACCTGAAGTAAGGAGAAAGGACATTCAGGCTCCTTCCAGAATGTATCATTGGGGTGTGTTGCTGAAGTATCCAGGCAAAACCAGTGCCAGCATCTGATAGCTGCTCAGTGTCACGCTGGAGTCATGCTGGCCCCTGCCCAATGTGGGTGCTGTGAAGCTTGTCATGCCACCAGCCCATAAAACCCAGCAGGGAGTGATGATTGGTGTGCATGTTGAGTAGCTCCCGCCAATCCAGGCCATGTCATACCTGCTGGGAACATGCAGTTAGGTCCGTGCCTGTTCCCACGTGGTGGGAGATGGATCAGCAGCTGGCTGTGGTATGTGTCTGTGTTTGAATGGGAGCTCCTGTCTGTCCTGTGAGCTGATGAGGCAAGGACAAATGTGCTCAGGGGCTGATAGGCTGGGTAGGACTGACTCCTATGGAGAAGGTGGTTTGTGGGGTTTTTTTGTGGGGTTGGGTTTTTTTGGGGTGTTTTTTGTTTGTTGGTTTGGTTTTTTGGGAGGGGGTTGGTGTTTGGTTTTTTTTTGTTTTTGTTTTGTGGTTTTTTTTTTGTTTGTTTGTTTTTGTTTTTTTAAAAATTCTTCTTGTCCTTTTACTCGTCTTCTCCCCAGGAAGAAAATTCAGTAGTTTGGGCTTTGTCAGGATTTTTATTCTGTCTTTTAATTTAGGAGAGCCCCAGATGCTAGTTGTCCTACTGAAACACAAGAACAAAAGACTAAATAAGTGAATATCTCCTTACACTCCTTTCTGGGATGCCTGTCTAGATTCACAAGTCAAAGCCAGGAGAATCAGGAATGCTACTTGTGAGATGCAGGGAAGCAGTATGTTCACCCTGTCCAGCAGCATGTGATTTATAGTTACCCTTGTACACTGTTTTCAGAGCAGGGTGGTCTGGTTCTCTGGAAAAGGTTTTTCAGCTTCAGACAGTTGTAGAGGAATTCATTTTTGCTCAGGTACTGTCTCCAAGTTACTCTGCAGTGCTCTGAAGCTGCCTGATCTCCTCCCACCTTCTGGACCAAAGTCCATGAATGTGTAGACAATGTCTTATTGCCCATCCTACAAATACTACTAAGGATAGGGAATGTAAATTAAACTGCAAGACCTTTTCCCTTATTCTGCCTCTCAGGGCTGTGTAAAACATTGCCTGCTTGTGCAATGCAAGCTTGACAGACCAGTTTCATATTTTGATTTGTAAAACAAATGGCATATTATTCTCCTTTCTTTTTTCCCTTAATATTTACTTAACTCCGAATTAATACCAGACGCTCTTCTTTTCTCCTCTCTCTCTCCTTTTCTTCTTTCCTAAGTTATAATAGCTGTAGTCCTCAAATGATGAGAGGGCAGGGTCCATGGCAGCAGTAATTGAATGTCAAAATTAAGGTGTCTGATCTTTTTATCTATGGTGACTTTGAGCAAGTATTTCTCATGAGAAACGGCTTTCTCCTCTTTTCTCTTCCTTCCTTCTTCTTCATTTTGGAATTTTATGACATGTTTGACATTTCAGAGGTTTCCCCCCATTTTTAAGAAGGCCCAGTAAGATAGTAAGTGAGATTTTGTTATTTCAGCTCTCTCAAGGCTGCACACATGGAGTATGTTTTATGCATGCATAGTTTTGGCAGCCTGAAGAACACCAGTCCTCAAAGTGTTAACTTGTTTTTGATAATTGGGTTGTAACAAACATTAATATTTAACTAAAATGTTTGGGGGAGAGGGGGTTGCATATGGCTTCTATTTATAGTGCTTAGATTTGTTATAAACACAAATTTGATAACTAGTTTAACTTTTTATTTAGTTTGGTTGTGAAGTCAGTCCCAGCAGCACACACCTTGTTCAGAATAAAGGTGGTTGTAAGCTGAAATCTGAGAGATGGCACTCAAAAAACATTTTTCTGTGTGTGTGTCTATCAGTCCAAGTGATGGACATTGTTGCTCCTGGTCTTTTCATGCAGGCGGAGTGAGGCAAAGAGCTACAGGTCATATAGCAAATAATAGATTTAAAATTAAAGTCAGTTTTGTGACAGTGGCTCGTGGTGATGTTAGAATATGTGTAGAAAAGGTATTTAATTGCTGCTCAGAGGTTTAAAACGGAGATGGAAATATCCTGATCCTGCTCTCTGGAAAATTATGAATATAGTGATAATGAAAGCTGCAAGCAAGATTTTGTATCTCCCAAGTCTTTGATATTAGATGGCATTATGGAGTTGGAAAAAGCGAAGCAGATTGCATCAGCTGAGAAACGAGTTAGTTGACTAATCCGGGGAGAGTGAAGGTTGGAGAAAATCAAAATGTCTCAAAATAAAGGGAACTCCTACTGAAAATAAAAGAAGTAGTGATGGAGAAGTGGGTGGTATATGGATGCTATTAAAATTGATTTAATCATGTTGAGTATTCAGAAGACTGTCATATGATTAACAAATCATATTTTAATTGTTAGCATATTACTGATGATTATTTACTTAGCAAACTTCCTTCTTCCGTCTCCCAGTGGGGAAAGAAACAGATCTGTGATGAGGGCAAGGTTGGGAACAGAAGGGCTAATTGCTACTGATTGAAGTGCGAAGTTGAAGGGTAAATGAAACTTCCCAGTTTTGAGGTGTTTCAGGTGGCATCTCAGTGTCTTGGGACTCTGCTGATGCAGTGGATAGCTTAGAGGGTGTCTTTTGCTCATGGTATAGGCTAAGGATCTACTGCAGAGTTTTCAATTTGAAGTCTTTTTCGTGGATAGTTTACTGGCTCTGAAACAAAGTTGATTTGTGACCTTTTGCATATTTGGAGTTTTGGGCTTGTATTGTGATTGCAGTGTTGCTTGAGCTATCTCAGCATGCTGGGAGATGGATTTTACAGGTCAGCTGTGACTGAATGGCTTTAGATATGACACAGGGCACACAGATGCGTGCAGTACAGCTTGTCTGGCTGCCTGGCACTCTTTAGTGGGTGATGGTAGATGATGCATCTTCTGTCAGCACCGTGTTTCTGCTGTGGGGGGGTAATGGGACCATGCACATACTGGATGCAAGCAGGATAGCATCACCTTGTGCAATGCAGTGGGGACAGCCTAAGTTACCCCGATGTAGTTAATATAGGAGTCAGCATATCTCTGCCTCTCTGATTGCAAGCAACTTGACACAACCCGTGCCTTAAGTGTCCCGTCTTCACGATGGAGCCGAAGTTTGCAAACCAGGAGGAAGTGCCGATTTATGTATTGGTGTTTGTGCAGTGATGTGTGGCACTGAGCCTGTGTGCTTCGTTTTTAAGGCTGAAATACCAGACTTAAATAAAAGCACTTCAAAAATTAATGTGGAAATTTCACAGCTAAGTCATGCATATTGGCAAATGCGTGTTTGAAGGATGTATTTTAGCAACATAATGTTACACCTCAGAAACCATTGGGGAAATTCGTGCAGTCCTGTGCTGTTTTGCAGGGATGGAAGCTGTTTTCATAGGTACGTGAAACTGCTTTCTTACAACACTGCTCTATCTAATTATATCTTTCTTGGAAGACTGCTAAACACATGTCCTCTGGCTCACGGGTCTTCTCCTCTTTCTCCCCATTCCCTTCCCTCCCCATGTCCTCAAAACCTTTGGCTTTCTGGTAGTAGTCAGAAGTAGTTTCTTTGCTCTATTTTTTAAATGGTACATTGCCCAGGTGGTTGATCATGTCTGTAGTTAAAGCAACCTGACAATTTCTGTGTACATGACCTTGTGTTCACTGTTCACGGGTGATTTTCCTGGGCTGCAGGTTTCCCTGCCAGGTGTCTGCCATGGTGGGAAATGGTTTACTGGTTTCTGAGAAAGAAAAGTGCACTGTAAGGAAATGAATTGGGTAAGAAGCTGCACAAAACAAATCCTTGCATCTGTTGAGTTAGCAAGTTCCAGTGTACTGGAATAGGGACCCCAGATTTGTTGGGAATGGGAAGAAGGCAGATGTTGAGTAAAAGGTGATACTCTGGTACCAACAGCATCTCTTTTGCTGCCTGGGTAAAAATTCTTGCAAGCTCAGATGGTTATAAATCTCTCAAAATACCGATGTGTACTTGCTCAGTAGAAATTTGTTTTAGAAGGATTTATTTTTAAGGGGTCCTAAGCACTCAGGCACTGCTCAGAGATCTTCAGCAAAAGCATTCACTTATGGTGAAGCTGAAGAAAGTTAGATAGACACAGCACTTGGAGGTATAGTATCATGCAGAGAGGAAGGACCTTAAAAGTCATGGGTAGAGACATTCCAGTGTAGGTGGTGTTGGCTTTTAGAGTAGCTGTTCAAAGAAAACAAACAACAAAACCTCTCAATAGCTGGTTTGGTGTTGTAGTGGTTTGATTTTGTCTGTTTGGTTTTATTTTTAATGGCTCCTCTGTTTTCCAGGTAAGTCCAGTTGTGTCTGAAAATGTAAGGAAAGGTGTAGTTTGGAGATGTTTGGTTCTGAATGTGGCTGGTCAAAAGAAAGAGGAAATCATTCATTTTTACACCACCTTCTTGAGGCTTCCAGGATTATTCAGTTTGTTCTTTTACTCTTCTTAATGTCCCCATTTTGAAATGTGACCTTCTTGATAACTTTCACCCAGCTGTTTTTTCTGATGGTCAGAAAATGCCAGGTGTTCTCAAGGACACTTTATTGACACTTGAAGTACAGATCAGGGAGTGCTTTACCTAGCTGTGATGTCAGAGGAGAGGCATCTTTACTCTGAACCTTGAAGGTTAAATAGTTTAAATGCTCTGTTGTTGCCACCATGGTTGAGAGGGAAATGGACACCTACAGCGATAAACCCACTCCAAATTTAAGTGTTGCTGTTGGGATGGTACATCTTCTGCAACCTCTTTAGTGTAGTTTAACTGCGCAGCTATTTTTTATAGAGTTGAGCCTCGCACCACCATTTCCTGGAACTTATACTCTTTCTTTAATGTTAAAATGCGGCCAGTGTGTCATCTTTGGCTTGTTGTTAAGAAAGGGAGGAGAAGAGCCTTGCCCTTGTAGCAGCTGGAGGAAACCTTCAGTGCAGAGGTCTCCTGTAGCTGTAGGTATGAGAGACACAAAGCCTGCAGGTCCAAGGACATGCTATGAGTACTACTTGGATACTTTAGTACTGGGGAGAAGGCATTAGTGGTAGGTGTATTATGTTACAAGTACTGACATTTTTTATTTTCTATTTGTTTGGGGATTTTTGGTAGCATTTGGTCTGTGGACTTGGAGATTTTCCTCCAGAAAAATAAGCGCCTGGAGACTGTTTTGCTTTTTGTTACATGCACTGTATGCAAAGCATTATTTTTTATTATTTTCTTATTTCTAAAACCCACTTGGGTTTGTGGTGGGTTTTTTTGTTGTGGGTTTGTTTTGGGGTTTTTGGTTGGTTTGGGGTTTGGTTGGTTTTGTTTGTTTGTTTTTTTAACACTAAGAGAATCTGAATGCATAATTTTTAAACTCTCACTACATGAGGTATTTATATAGAAGATGGATGCTAGAGCTGTGCAGGGAAAATTGACAGGGTTTCGTTATAAAAAAGATGGAGCAGGATGGAGAGAACAAAGAAAGATGAGACCAAATGCACACAGACCTTGGTGACAAATCATAGATTCTTATATTCATTTGCTGGCCTTAAAATCGCCATCCAATGTGCAGGGAAGCCTGTGGCTTTGCCCCAGAAGTGGTTCAGGGCTGCTGTGGTAAGCTGTGGCATACGTGATGTGTGGAGGCTGGGGCTCCCAAAGTGGGACCTTTTCTGTAGGGGTCGAGAGGCTGCATGTAATGTGCCAGAGAAAGACATGCACACAGAGTCCCATGCAGATTGTTTCAGGACAGAGTCTGTGAGGGCCAGCACAGCAGCTGGTGTTGCCTGGCTGGGGAAGTACCGAGGGTGGAGCTTTGTGCCTGGCTTAGGGCTTTCCAAGGCAGCCACACGGGTGACCCTCTGGTCTCCTTGTGCTGAAACCAAGGCAGAGAGTAGTTGGAGCAGAACTATGGTCCACCTGCAGACTGTTTGGTGAAGAGTCTACTTGCTTTCAACAGTGATCTGGGCGTCAGTCATTGGAAATGGACTGTGAACCCCACCCACAGTGTGGGTGTCAAGTGTGCATGTGTCAAGTTCCTTTCTTGTGGGCTCTTTGTGCTGGGCTTTGGGCAAGTGTTGGACCAGAGCTTCTCTCCTCCCGTCTCTTTGCTCTTTTTAGGACAAAAAAGCCTGCCTTGCGCTTTTCCATGCTGTCAGGGTGAAGGCAGAACGAACCAAATCCTTGGTGGGCATCTTACAATCTTTTTCCAGTGGGTATTCAGTGCGCTTAGATGCCGCAGACAGCATTATGGCCTCTCAAGGGCAAGTGCTTTTGAGGCCAGAGCCCTTACCAGTGACAGCTTGTGTCTGTAGTAACAAGCAGTCAGCAGACTTTACTTTTATGACTCTTACAGCTTCAGTGAGAATATTGACTCTGTGCATGAGCCCTCTCCAGATTTACCCCCCCTGTAAAAGAATTAAAGGATGGTTACTCTTTGGGTGCGTTGCTGTTTGCCAGATGTCTTCCCAAGCACCTCAGGTTTCAAATAGTCCTCCATCTTGATGTGAAGCATAGTGACTCAGGGCACGGGAGGTGACTCACTAATACCAGTTAAACATTAGGATCATGAAGGTGTGATTCCTTAAGCTTTGACAAAAAATGCTATCACAACATGGAAAAAAAACCCCTCACTTGCAATGTATGCACATCTGCATAGGTAGCAAATTCCCCACATTGCCATACTGCTATGGGAAAAAAAAAAAAAGAAAGCTTTTGTTTTTTAAATATTCCCTTTCCACCGGCATATTCTATATACAGTAATTTTTGTTTCAGCATAACAATGCAATTCTGTTTGTTTAGCAAGTAATTTTATCAGATCTTTTGCATTAGGAGGATGGATGGAGGACAGAAAGGTAGACAAAACCGAGGGATGCAAAGAGAAATCTTAGAGAGCACAGTAAATTTATCAGCATCCTTCCCTCAGGTTGGACGCTGTTAACTCCCAACAGGGAGACCAGGGGATTCAGCCAGAGCAGTTACAGGATTTAGTGGTCTCTCTGCTTGTACCAGATTAATCTACTTTTTGTAAGAGGCGATGGAGACTGGACAGTAATCCTCTAGCCAAAACAATCTCCCAGTGCAGATTTACTTGGAGTGCCACTTGAACTGTCATCAGCACTGCCCAGCCCAGCATTTTGTTCTGCAGGGACATGGAAACTTGTCACTCCTTTGTCTGTGAAGCAAATCTTGAGTGTGGTGTTTGCAGGATGAAACTACTGGCACTTACAGCAGGACCTGCCATGGCTCTGGGCATGGCTGTGATGTGTGGGCACATGTCAAATACACTTTGCCAAGCTCAGGTGTATGAAGGGGGTGAGGCAGCACTTATGCTGTATAATAGTTCTTGCTTTATTTCTAGCTCTTCAAAGCTGATGCTGCAGTCCTCTGCCTTTGGCTTTTCCATGGAGAAGGGGGAGTGGGGGAGTGCAGGAGTGCAGGTCTCTGGCAAAATTCCTGCACTTTCAGCATGACGAAGCCTTGCTGCTTTGCTCTGATGCTGTGTTAAGATGGGTGGGGATGACACACTAGCTATTAAATATGTATTTTGTCCTATTAATGTCATCTTTACCTGAGGCTGCTTTTGACTGCAGTCTTCATTTTTTCTTTTGTGCCCTCTCCTTATTCCTCTGTCTCTTTGCGAATTGAATGTCCTGGTGGCACCTACCTGGACACCAACCACCAAATTTATTTTGAGTAACTGCTTTGAGACCTCTCCTTAGCTTGTGGCAGCTGCCAGAGGAGAATCTGGGCTAGATATGCTTCGGCTCTTAGCACTGAGTGATTTGGGGTCGTGACAGATTCTCTGGAAGTTTGTGCTGAAGCAATTGTTGAAATATTTCACCATTTCCCTATTTATGAGTTCTGAGGGCTTTGGAGAGCAAGAGATTCGGGGAGGGTCAGGGGTTGCCTGTGTATTTCAGCACCAGTGTTCGGCTGCCTTTAAGAGCCTGGGGAGTTATCTCTGATTTATGCTGGCCTGGAGAGCAAGTGCTTAACCGAGGGCAGGAAAGGGACAGATGCAGGGTTTGCAAAGAAATGCATGTCTTTATTTTCAGAGCAGCTGGGGATTTGGGCAGTAGCCTTAAAAACAAACAAACAAATTGTGACTCACAGATAAGTTATCAAAAGGAGTGGGTGCATTTTATGCACTACTGAAGGACGTGCTTATAGATTGACTTTTCCTCTGCTTTTGAACTGTTACTGTGTGTGCCAGTTTTCCAGAGTGGTGTGACTTCTGTTGTCCTGGGTAGAAATTTCACAACAGCCTTTCATGAGACTTTGGCTCTTCCAACCATGAACCTATGTATAATCTGGAAGGGCACATTCTCTGCCTGAGGCTTGTACAAGGGCTGGCTGTCTTTGACGAGCAATAGTAAGCCATGAAAATGAGAAGGTACCAGATTATCTGCTTTATCTTTTTTCCATTTTGATGACATTACCTTTCCTCTGACAGCAATAAAATTAAAAATTAGCAACTTGGAGAGATTGCTTTTAAAAAAGTGTTCTTGTACAGATATGCCTGGTTTTAATTAACTTAATTTGTTCTCTACTAACAAAAATGATTTCTGAGATTTAAGATGCATATACACCTTTTGAATTGTGAAAATAAACCCAGAGCATTTGAAAGCCTGCCTGGAGCTCAGATGTGTTTCCTGTATTTTGTTTGTGTCTTGTCTGGGTGGATATTTTT
The DNA here is from genome assembly GCA_009867235.2 of Psittacus erithacus. Classification (NCBI taxonomy): domain Eukaryota; kingdom Metazoa; phylum Chordata; class Aves; order Psittaciformes; family Psittacidae; genus Psittacus; species Psittacus erithacus. The sequence goes on from WYDI02015415.1 coordinate 16,484, forward strand.
CTTTGCTAATTGAAGATTGGTTCTGTAATTGCAAATATTAGGAATCACATTTCCCCCACTTTCTTCTAGAAAGTCAGCATCTTTAGAGAGCAGTTCTTACTGCCTCACTGAACTGTTTGCTGCAAATAATTCACAATTATTTGGTGGAAAAAGCACTTGCTCATACTACTGCCTTCAGTCTGTAGTTTGGAGGATCAGACATACATGTCCCATCTTCTACAAGCCAGAGCAGCAAGGAAATAAAAAATACATTTAACTAAACCAAAAAGGCTAAGCCTGAAAGCTGGTATGTTTCTTTTGTGTCGCACAAAAGTGCTATACTACTTGGTGAGATGGTATATAGTAGGGAGGATGTCTCCTGTAATGTTGAACCAGAGAGCTGAATCAGAGCTAGCCTTATTTGTGGAAGGGTTGTACGTCATGGAAATGCTTTAAAGTATGGCACAGCTAATTGAACTCTTTTGAGGGAGGCTTTCTTTTGAAGTTGGATCTGATTTTTAAAAATAAATTGCATACTTTTACTTTGCGTTTTTGGTCATAAAACTTCAGTTACTGGTGTCAAGAGGGCTGCTACTATTACATTACACACAAACAGCCATTTATTCTGAGAAGATTCTATTTGGAGTATCTGACTTTCCAAGGTTAGCTGTACTTATTTGTCATGAAATGTGTATGGCTTCCATTACCATCAATATTTGAACACTTCACAAACCACGAGCAAACGTATCTTCCTACATTTATTCAAGGGTATAATAGTACTATCCACACTTTACACAGAAGAGAGATTAAGTTACATGTCTGAGGGCAATGAGGGTGTTGGGCTAAATCCGGGAAAGCAGCCTGTTTCTCTTGAGGCTCAGTCTAATGCCTTGGAGGAAAATATCTTGGGGTTTAGGGAAACCTCACTAGAAAGCTTGCTGGTCTTGTCTTTCTCATGGAAATGAGACAGTGCCCTAGTGACAGGGTGCCTGGAAAGGTCAATTGTCTCTTTCTTTGGATGGAAAAGGTAATTTCAGTTTCAGGGGATAGCTTTAGTGTAGGGATTCAGGCCCTGTCTGATCTCTGAGCTGTGAAATGTCACTGTGGGGGCTGCTGTCCCAAGAAGCCAGGTTGCTGTGCCAGGATCTCTAGTTTCCTGGTCCAGTTCCATACCAGGACTTAACCTGGTGAGTTGTGCCATTAGTTAGTCGTCATCCTCTTCCATCACCTGGGGAATCGGGATGTGTTTCTGAAAGCAAAAGTGTCTTGATGCATTGTCCATGAGAGTCTGGAGCTAATGGCCATCAAGGGTCTGTGGCAAAACAGATGATATTCTCCATGTTTCCAAGTGATCCTGAGGAGGTCAGTTGGCGAACTGACTCTTAAATTGCTGGGCTTGCTGCTGGTGGGCTTTACCGGGCTCAGGCAGTAGGTATCTGGGGCTGGTACTACCAGTTTTTGATGGAGATATGCTCCTTAGTCTAAACTCGTGTGTCCTGGAAATGGGGAGACTTACTTGTTGGATATTGCCATTTTATAATAGAGGGTGTGATAAAACTCTGTGAAGTAAATGAGTCTTTAGTTTCTTCTTGGATTCTGGGATTTGACACTAGGGCGAAAGCTTTCCTCTGACATTTCCATGCACTCATACTAGGGTTGAAATTTGGAAAAAGCTCTACACCAATGTTAGTATGTCTAAACACACCTGAGAAACTAATTTATTTCAGCTTATCTGGGTTTGTTTGTTTGTTTGTTTTCTTCCAGTGGGATCTTGTTTGTGATTCTGCCTGGAAAGTCCACATTGCTAAATTCTCTCTACTGGTAGGATTAATCTTCGGCCACTTAATAACAGGATGTATAGCTGACTGGTAAGTGAAAAATATTTTAATTCAATGTGATTGCAAATAAAGAACAATATCAAATATTATTTCAGTTTTCTTCCGCTGTATGTTCATGAAGAAAGTTTGCGTAATGATTTTTCAGGTTCTGAAAGAAGCATGATGAATAAACAGTTTAAAACTGTCTGTTAATTGCTTGAACCTGAGTAATTTATATCAGGATAAATAAACTATTTAATAGTTGGCTTAGTTATTTTCCACTGACACAGTTTATTACATCTGTAATGCTAGTACAGAATTAAGTATTTTCTAATTAGAGAAGTGAAGCCTTTAGGTTGCGATTTTGGTTTTTAACCCAGAGATGGGGCCGAAAGGAATTGGAAGCAGGATTGATTTGACTGAATACAAGACTAATATAATGTCAGCCTTGTGCTTACATAGTACCTTTTGGTGGGTAGAAGGCTGCTTTTTGCAGACCTTTCCATTGTTCTATTTTTAAAGTTCTTGTTAAGCAAACATTGTGATGTAGTGTTAAGAAATCGCTGACTTATGTGCTGTTAATACTTGGGTATTAAATTTGCTAGCAGAGAGTGCAATTCCTTAAATTACGGTAGTGAAAACCTTATTGGATACCCCAGTTATGCTGAGATTTCAGCTTTTATTTAAAGAAATGGTCTTGTAGTGCAAAAGAAAGGGGGGATGGAAATTAAAGGCATAACTGAAGTGATTTCAATGGAAACTTGCAGCAACTGAAACAATAGCTCTGCATTGTTGTCCCAGTCATTTCAGTGGCTTACAGCACACTTGCCAATGTTGATGCTTTAAATGGCCCCAAGTTAACTCTTTTGCCATTCATTAAAACAGAAAACGAAGAATGAGTTGCCTGTTAGGGAAATCCTACAAAGCTGCAGCAACTCACCCATCAGTTGGGAGAGAAAAGGCCTCCTGCAGCCGCGCAGTAATTTGGCTCAAGCATTTGTAGCAAAATTGCATCTTAATTCTTGAATAGTCACTGAAAGTTTTGGAGCAAGTGAGGAATCTTGACTTTTCAGTGATGTAGGAAACATGCATGATGAAATACAGTTGTATTTGATTAAAATACCAAAGTAAAACAGGGCTCTAACCACATCTAGAAAGTATAGTGGGGAAATGAATGAAGGATCTTGCTTGGTTTCCTAAAAAGGAATCAGTGTGGAGAAAGCAGACTTATTCCCAAGTTAGGAAAATGCTGCTATAATTGACAAATAAGTTACAAATAAGTGAACAACTTATTGCCCAAGGCACTGGCTTCAAGAGACAATTGCAGTAAACAGATAGCTCTTGACACCAAAAGGCGCATTCTGCTCTTCCATCCACTTCTGTCTCCAGTGTGTACTTTGTGCTGCCATGTGCACTTGTTCAACCCCTCTGCAAGCAAGCAAGCTGTTTAGCTGAGTTAATGCAGCATAAAATTACCCTGGTACAAAAAATGTGGAATTGTGGTATTTTACTCGTCTTGTGGTGGTTTGTTTTTTGTTTTGTTTTGTCTGGTGAGTTCAGGAGAGCTTAAGGAGAATCCGATTTCCAGCTGTGGTGCAGAGGAGAAAAGGTGTAACTTTTGGTGGGTGGAGGGTTACAGTGACTTCCTTGCCCTCTCATGGGTGACCAGGAAGGACACTGTTTGCTACCACCAGAGCTGGTCCTCATGCTCTTCTTCAGTCCTCATCCTTGCTATCTGAAATAACTGACCCAGCAGAAGTCCTGTGCTGGATAGTCTTTTTGTCGTTTAGCAGTAGCATTTGGGGCTGGTAAAAGAAGACCTAAATGGGATTTACTTTGCTATTTAATCACAATTTGAATTTCTAATAAGGCAGGAGGTTCTGTGGAAGGATGGTTACAAAGAGAATTGTACTGTAAAAAGAGAAGAACTAAAAAAGGCTGTTGGTCCCAAGCAAGAGCAGGAGAGAGAAAGAGTAATGTATAAAAGGGTTACAGACTTTAAAAATCTGTTTTCTTTTAACTTGTACCACTCTCCAGTTTAGATAATTAGGAGATGCTTTGTACCATTAGGAGCTTTGCTTTCTCTTTTTTGAAAGACAGCTTTTGAAGCTGTATGTGACAAAGGCATAGAGTGTATTAAGGTCATTTGCTACGTAAACTGAGTGGTCTCTGCTCAAAATACAGGAGGTGTGCATGCTGGGGTAGCTCTGTGTGAAGAATCTGTAGGAAGAACATCTGTAAACTAGTTTGGCTGTGTGAAGACTTGCTGTGTCTAATGCCTGAATGAGTTACTTGTTCAACAGGCATGGTGGCACAGGCAATTTTGCCTGCTCTGGACAGAGACTGCTGAGGTCTCTGTGGAAGGCTTCCTTCTGCAGCATGTGGGCTTGGTGGTCATGTAGCATTCAGGCAGTAGGTCTCTGTCTGTTACTGCCCAGTGCTGCAGAACAGAAACACCTGTTCTGATGTTTTTTTGAGCCTTTGCACCAATTCAGGCCCCAGGACTGAGAGAAAACCTGGAAAGAATGTCATGGAAAGAACAGTCTGATTGGCTGCAAGAGCAAAGCTTAATCTTCTCAGGGTGGCAAGGTACACGCGTAGGAGCCTGAAAGGATGAGGTCTTATCATCAAACCATCTCTTTTCCGCCTGTGATGCAATTCTGACAACATTAGGAATATTTTTTTTGATGCATCTGCATATCACACTATGTGGTTTTCAGATTCTTCAAAAGCCTGGGGTTGTTTGTGTCCCTAGTTATTTACCTGTGCAGGCAGCATTTAGCATTTGATCTAGATAATAGTATGCAGTGTAGGCTGAGACTTGGGTGGCACAGAAATCTGTCTTTGGAATAGCTTGGGTGACAGCAGATAGCATCCCAAGGCTGTTATACTAGGGAGATTATGTATGGTTTAATTTCCCACAAGCTTTGTACTATTAGTCAGATAATTCTCTCTACACATAAAAGGCTTCCCTCCTCTGCCCCCACCCCAAGACACCATCCTGTCAAAACACTACTGGATCACCAAATATATGGCTAATAGCTGCCCTGGAACTTTGATTTTTGAGCAGTGTGCTGCATTCCTTCGTGAAGAAAGAGACTAGTTTTGGGTCTGGGAGGAGGCACTGGTGATCCCTCTTACCAGAGGGGTTTTTGGCCTCAGCTGGTTTTTACAGGCCCAGGAAGCTTTTGGCTTTCCCCATTCTTCATTAGTAGCAACCCTTCATTTGCATAACTTGTATAACGGTGGAAGAAATTCTGTGTCCTAATGATGGATAACCTTGAGTACAGGGGGTGGGAGGAAGGGAAGGAGGGAACTAAAGTTTGAGAAGCATGAGGTCTTTTTTTAATCGACATTAGTGAATGCAGGTCAGGCTTGTGATGAGAATTAAGCTCCTAATTCTGAGTGTTTGCATAATGCCTTTCATCTACAAAACGCTTCCACAAATACTAATTAGTATGAATTACAGCTTGGTGATTACGAAAATAGGGCTGCAAAAGCCTGTGCAGATCGCTGATAACACAAAGTTCATACGGTTTTTTTCTGTATTCAAGGTTTTGTGTGAGGTACTTCACCTCCCTACCCAAGTGCTTTGTGTTCTATAAACATAAAATATGAAGCACATACAGCAGTAACTGTCGTGGTGTCCAAGCATGTTCCCAGTACATTGCATATCACTGAGGCAGTGATGTTTTGTTCCCACCTCTAGCTTAACAGTAGCTCATCTTCTGGTGGCCTGAATTTGTCTGCTGATTGAGAGCAGTCTGCTTTGACCTTGCATTCTTCAGTTTGCACATTGGTTCTGTTTCGAAACATTGTTCTATTGTAAAAACATTGAATGGTTAACACTAAGAAGGTAAATCTTTAAGATGCCCTAGCTGAAAGGTTTGAGATGCTAGTCGAAAAATGCAAGGAGCCATGACATCGCTGCCTTAGGTGTGACTTTGAAAAAAGTATGAGTGATGCACACATACTGGTGCACTCTCCCAGTTCCCAAAAATGTAAAAAATATAAATTGTAATCTCCTTTTTTAGCCCTTCACCCCATATTTTGTTGATTTTGTTCCATTTTATGTAAAGCAAAATCTGAAGTTCTAATTGTGAATGCATATACTTTATAGCTGCTGGTAACAATCTGCTGAAGTTATTAAACTGAAACACTTCAGCATGTGAAACTGGACTAAGTTGTGAGATTTAAATGCTCTTTATTGTGCTGACATTCAACCTGATGCCTGGCTTGCAGCTGACAGACTGCTTTGAATGGGTCTGTGAAAGCTGCCTACGAAAAGCAAGTTCATATATTCTTTGTGGAGATGGCATATGGAGCTGACTAAAAGGGATCCTCACTTCCACTGGAAAACTTGTGGGAGTTGACAAGTTGAAAAATTTTGGAAATCTCCACATAATGATCCAATTCTTGCTTAAAAATAGCCATGTGCTCTGGTTCTTCATATCATTCTACTTGCACAGGAAGAGGGGGGAAAAGGGGAATTAGAAACACTGAGCATATGAGTAAGAGATGTAAAAATCCCGTGTTCCTTTGACATGAGAATCAAACTCTGCGGCAAGTGCCCCTACATTCAGGGGCAGTGTAACTCTTCTTGCTCATAGCATTGCACCAATATGTGCAACTGTAGGTTGCGGCTGCAAAGCCTGCCTGCAGAGGAGGACTGCAAGTCCTCATACCCCTATTGACTGTAATAATTTTTGAAGCGATTTCTTCCTTACCTTCTATTCAGGCTGGTTTTGCAGGTCTCTGCAACTGCTGTGGGGATACAAAGTGGAGGCACTTGGAGCTCACGGTTTTCTTGTGAGCATTACTATTGGCTCTCTAAAGCTCCGTGAAGTGACATGAGCCCTGTTTTGTGCCCAGTCCGTGTTTGTTAGGCTTGTCCTCAACAATAAGGCCAACAAAAGTACTTTTTTGAGCCATCTTCTCTTGCAGATGAGGCTGAAAAGCACGTGTCTGTTGGGAAGAGGAGTCCTCTGCAGTAAGCTCTGTGGCTGTAGACTATAGAGAAATATAGTCTAATAGAAATAAACCGGGCCATATAACACCATACATTCTTCCGTGCTGCTACAGAAAGCTCTGTGAAGCTGCTTTTAATCTCCAAGGAACTTGTTTATGGCTTTACAGTAGTTCCTCAGTGTTTGGGTTTTTTTTTGTTCATCTTTGATATTTTGAAAATGGTGGTTAAATCAAACCAGTGATACAGTGTGCTGCCTCTGCTTAATCCTGTCTGAAGTGAACTTGTCAATGTAAAGCTGGCTAAGAAATCTGGATTTTAGTAAGCAGGAATAAAATGAGATGAATGGAACAAGCATTAAAACCAGGATGGCAATATTTGAAAGGAATTGCATGACTTGTCCCCCTCTTTGCCAGTTGTAATGATCTAGCATTATGTCTGTGCTGGCTTTTAACACTGTTTCTCCATATTTATTTTTAGGGTTGGTCGACGGCCTGTACTGCTCTTCTCCGTCATATTCATTTTGATATTTGGACTGACTGTGGCACTCTCAGTGAACGTGACCATGTTCAGCACACTCAGGTTTTTCGAGGGGTTTTGCCTGGCTGGAATAGTCCTCTCTCTGTATGCACTACGTGAGTATGCCTTTATTACCCGTCCAAATGTGTCTTTGTTGGTAATATCGTTTGCTGTTCTCTGGCTTCCTGCTTTTGTCCAAACAGATCAAACCAGAGTCATATGTACTTTGGTAAGGATTTTGCAGCTGTCTCCTTAGGTTGCTACAGAGCAGACTGTGAAGCTGTTTGAGAGCTCATTTTTAAAGTTAGAAGGTGTTTTAAGTTTGCTTGTTATTTAAACCTAGAAGTCATCTGTTTCATAGCCATAATGTGTAATGGGAGTGGATTTCACCTTGTGGTATTGAGCTCAGTAGGAGACTCCCCACTTTCACCATCTCTAGCAGTATGTAATTTTTGACAAATTCCTCTGTTACTTGCAGCAGGAGATCCCATGTCCCTGCCTCAGGATTGTAAAGCACAGCAAAAATATGTGAGAAGTTACCAAGATTTGTTGTTGTCTGGTTTTGTCTGTTTCACTGGGGGAAAAATAACTGAGAGAAACTTGTGGGAAAGCTTGTGAGAAATGTCTACATGCTCATATCTGGTGGCTGGTAAACCTGTTGCCAAAACATTTGAAAACCCCTTTTGAAGGCCTTGTCTTTGGAGAGTACATGAAAGTGCTACCAGCCTAGTCTGTGTCCCTTGGATATGCTCCAGAGAGCTTTGTCTGCTTCTGCTTCCTTGGCTGTTTGTAATTCACAGGTAGTACTGTATCAACTAAGGAAAACACAGAATTTCCTCCTCTGGAGAAGTTCTGAAAGCTGCTGTACAGATTTAAATATTTTTTTATTTATTTCCTATCATAGATGGTATTTAACCCATCAAGATTTACCACAGCATCCTTACTCTGCATGCAGTGTTAAGTAGTCTCAAGTTCCGCAGGTTTGGTTTTGGTTTTGGTCTGCACCGAGGGGAAAGAAGCTTGACTAGAGTATACAAGAGTTTGTTCTGTATTGCACTTCTTTGTTATAGCTGGTATGGTACCAAAAATACTTTTTTTTTTTTTTTTTCATCTTTTGCCTTCGGTCATGTAATCTCTAGTGAGAGTTTTCCACCAAAAACCCCAAACTACCACTGAAAACATTACGCTTTTATTGGGAAGTGTTTTAACCTGTGTAGTTCCCTTGGGAGAAGGCTTCAGCCATTACCAATATGACATTGATCTGGAAACTAGGCTTGTTGGGACTTTTCACAGCCCAGTGCAGCATGTTAGTTTTATTTTGTAGTTTTGGTTTGGTTTTGAGTTTGTTTGGTTTTGGTTGTTTGGGATTTTTTTAACCTTTAAGAGAGTCATTGCAACTGAAGATTTTCATGGGGAGATGCCATCTATGTCAAGGTTCTTCCTCTCAATTTAGATTGACTGTGTTTCCCTTTCTGCTGGAGCCTGTAGCATGCCATTGCACTCCTTTGTGGAGTCAGCTTTCTGTTTAGCTCGTCTTCTCTTTCTCTTAATGGCCTTGATTTTTTTCCATTGGAGATTTGTTGCCCCTGAATTCCCAGCTGGCTGCCCTGAGCACAACAACAGAAAGTGGAAAGTTTGATCTGTTAGACAGAGTTACTAGTTTTCAAAGCCTCTGTACAGACGCAAACTGTATAGGTTTGTATAGCTTGCAAAGGTAATTAGTCTGCCGCAGAGATCCTTTTACACCGTGTTGAGCTTGTTAGTTGTACTTGGATTTATGGCCTGCCGAAGGGAAATTGTAAATAACAGTCCTGGACGCTTTGGGAGTGGGAAGAACACTGAAGTGCGCTCTTTAAACACAGAGCTGCCAAGGTTGAGTTGCCCTCACCATTAAAGCAGCACTCTTCTTGGTAACCTAATGCTTTTCCTATCTGTTCACCCTAAGTTGCAGAGTGAGCCTGGGGACAAGCCTTGCCTTTCTTCTGTAGAGGGACAGCACTGAACCCAAGATGCCTGCACTTCTCAGTGGGCTTTCCTCAGTGTTGTAGTGAGCTAGCTTCTTGAGGGCTACAAGTACAGCCTCTTGCCTGGAACTGCTTAGGACTTGTCTGAAATTTCTAGTGAACTGGCAGGAAGAAAGGCTTTACACAAGTGATGGTGCTTGCTGCAAATGACAGAAGCTGAGGAGAAATGAACCTGGAGCTTTCTCCTCCCAGGTACTGTGGGACATTGCATCATCTAGGAGGATGAAAGGCAGTTAATTCTTCCCACTGAACAAACGCACACAGCTTTGAAAGGCTTTTGTTTACTGATGATATGGAGTGGAGGAGTTTCTACTGTCTTCAGAAGCGTTTTCCTGCTTGGTAGCAATCTTCAGTGAGTTCCTCTGCTCCTGAGCAGCTGGCACATATCTTGTGTGGTGAGGCTTCAGCAAGGTCCTTGGGAAGCCCTCCCTAGGAGGGCAAAGTGATCCTGATGTGCCGTGCTCAGCAGTCATCTGATGCATGGAGCTGGAGCCTCCTGTTGTGATATGCTGATTAGGTCCCCTACTATGTTTGCTGAGATTTCTCCGGAAATGGGCTACCCCTTTATGGAGGGGGGGGTGCTGGGACCGGAGATAAAATCTCCTGGAAAAAGGAATGGTGAAGGGGCACTAAGGACTACTCTGACTGCAGTAGTCGGATAAGGATGTATGGCCTGCCCAGCAGTTAAATGCAGGAAGGAGTGTAGCGTGATGGGCTGGGGAAGGATGGGTTGTTTCAAAGCAAGCAGGGGAAAAGCTTTTTTTTTTTTTTGCCTTTTTTTTTGTCTTTTTTTTCTGAGGGTGGCTTTTGTTCCAGTTTTTGTTGCTGCATGTACATCCAGGGAGCAAGAATGGGCACCCTGCACCTGCTGGTTCATCATGGCTGGATGCGCAACACCATAGCCTGCTGCCCAGCTGAAGAGGAGGAGGTTTGAGTCTACGCATTGGGGTTGAAAGCTCTAAGCTGGTTTTGTGAGGGGTTTCCTGCGGACAGGCCAAGAAGGAGGGAAGAGGTGGGGGAGCCTTGAGTAGGATCACATGTGCCTGAGTAATGCCTCAGCTGGTGTCTGTACAGCAGGAGAGGAGTGCCACCCTTACTGCAAACAGCTCTGCTTGCTGGTTGAAACTCGTGTGGGACAAAGTACATGTGGTAAATGTGGAAGTCATGGGAGAAAGCAAAATCTGAGTATCTCGAGGGTGGGGAGGGTATTGCTTCTGGATCACTTTAGTATCACTGGGGTATGACCATGACCGCAGGGCAGCCTTTTCCTGTGTGCTTGTGCAGAAGGCCAGATGCTGCAGCTGAATCAGCACAGGTCCCTTCCTCAGGGCCTGTTTTCATGAGCTGCAGTGAGCTGATGCAAGAGCTCTCATGGCTGAGGGCAGGAGTTCCCCCTTCCTTTTCCTCCCTCTCCTCTCATGTGTGGCCCCATACCCGGCAGGGCCAGTTAAATGAGTCAAGAGAAGAAAGGGTCCCTTCCAGATGATCACTTTGTATGCTGTATCTGCCTTCTTCCTGATGTCCCTGCTTTTGTCACTATCTGGAGTCAAACCTAGTTTGTTGGTATTAATTAGAACTGTTTGAGGAGGAGGAGAGGAGGTAAAGAGTTGTATTTCTCTGGCAAATGCTCTCCAGGCAGGTTTAACGAACCTCTGGTTAAAGTGCTGTGCACCATCACTAGTGACTGTACCTGAGCTCAGACAGCAGAAGCCATGGTGTGGGTTTGCGCACAATTGCAGGCTGTTCAGCAGTTTCATGGGTGGCTGAACTACAGATCATGCTGCAAAATTATAAAGTCTAGACTTGAATGAACCAATAAACAGGTTCTGGAAATAGGTTTGCTGAAGGGGAGACGACGTTTTCCCTGGTTGGAGTGAGGAAGCAGGTGTGCCTCTCTGATGCATAGTAGCAGGATGAGTAGGCATGTTGTTTTTCTGTAACTGTTAGGAGGAAAAAAGGTGGAAACGCTGTTGAAAAACCGTAAGTTGTGTTTCAAAAGCCTGGAGAAGCTTGGCAGAGGCTTCCAGAAAGGTTAAGATGTCCAGCTGTGATGTTATCTTCCTCATTTATACCTAGGTCAGTCTAACCTGTTACTCCTGTAAATTTCACAGGCACTGATTTTTGAGAGGCTGAGTGTGGCTTCTTAAGGTTATTTTTTTTGACATATATCCTGGAAAGCTAGGGCAGCCTGCTAGAAAGCTTGCTCCAGGCTGAGGAATGAACAAGTGCCAAAACAGAGCGTGGAAGCATCTGGGTGGTGGGCTCTAGTGATGTCAGATTTGTAAAATAATTTTACTTCCATTCAGCTGTCAATATAAAGGGTGAGATTTATCTTCTTTATTTTTTTTTCTTTTTCCCTTTTTTCCCCCTCTCCCAGAAATGTATGGAGTTTGAGCTCCTAGAGCCTCCCAAATTTGTAATTCCCACCTCTCTTAGAATTTGAATGGTCTAAACAATGTAATTGCTTGATTTTGTTCTGCTTTCTTCTCCTGACTCTTCAGGAGCAAGCATGGCCTTGGCTAGACAAGGCAGGTGAAGCCCTGGAAACTGCAGGCCCTGAAGTTATTCTGTGTAATCTGAACCAGCTCAATAAATAACTCTGCAAAGCATTCCCAAATTGACGGATGTGGAAAACATCTGACTCCTTTCCAGTACATTGACATGTGGGTTAGCTCTGCAGTAACATGCAGTTCTCTCCACTGACAGGTCTGTGATAAGATCAAGGTTGTTAAACCACCTACCTTCTGTTTATGTAACCAGCCTTTCCTTTTCCCTGAGTCACTTGACGCAGCTCTAGAGTGATCACAGAGGGATCCACCGAAAGTTTTACTGGATCACCCTCAGTTAACCATTAATTGTTAAATGATACAGAAATGCTTTGGTTGAAAGAGCAGTCACGGGCTGCTCTAACTTTGAGGTGGGATGTGAGTTTCTAGAAACAAGAGCTCTGCATTTTTAATAGCTTGGTGCAAGAACTGTTTTAAATAAAGAAATACTATGCAGTGGGAGCATTCCAGCTGCTGAAAAAAAAAGGACTGTGCATGCCTTTTATCAAATGCCTGGGGGCTCAATTTGTGCAGGAGTGGAAAAGGTTATTGGAATTACAGTACTCTCCTTTAAGTATAAATCTTCCCTGCTCTACATTGCTTCCTTCAGTATAATCAAATTATGTCTCCTCTTCTAATCCATTGGCCTTTTCAGTGTTTTCTCTGAATTTCCTTCCCTTTTCTTGATGGTCACAGTGGGTGTGGATCCTTCTGTGGACGCTGTCTGCCGTTAAGGCATGGACTGTCATCCTTACTTTAGCCCCCTCCAAAACTGTATTCTGGAGCAGAGGTGCCCTTGAAGAATTGCTTACATATTTCCTGAATATTGGAAATGCGGTATTATTTGAGGCAGGCAGTTTGAAATTAATTTATAAAAAGTCTTAAAGTATGGCAAAGGTGAATAAAAGGAGGATCTTTCTGAAGCTCCCTGGGAGGTTAGAAGATGTTTGATTAATGTAGAAATTGCAGCAGGATCTAATTTCATTCAGTTTTTTCATTTCAGTTGCTGAAAATCTTGTGTGTTGTCAGTGTGACAAAAAGCCCAAGAAATTAATTTTATTTGAGGTACTTTCTGTATGACTGGTCAATTGGGGATGTAATTAAGATGCAACTCTGCAGTTGTTAGACTTGTGATGATGACAGTCTGCTGAGATTAGAGTACACTTGCAATTTCCCCAGCTCAAAACACAGCTTGCATTTACCATTTAAAGTGTCTGTCTTTTAAATGCTCCAAACCAGCTCTAGCAGTTTGGGTATGCTCAATATGTGAAATCTTACCTTCTGTCATTCAAATACTGTTCAGGATTGTAATGACAATTTTAGGGATTTATTTATTTATTTACCTCAGCAATGTCAAATAGACTGGTAGGTCTGCTCATCCCTGTCACGCAGCTAAGAGCTCACTACCACTGAAAGGAGATGAGAGGGCTTCTCTCTTCCCCTTCCAAATTCCTTCGCATTGTATCAGCTACTCATACAACCATGGCTTCAAACTAAATCGAAGTGTTTAAGATGGGGGGGTAGTTAAATCCAGGAAGTTGCCTTTGTCTTCCAACTCTTTGAGTTGGCTAAAGTGGTTTTAGAACCTTACTGTAAGAGTAAATTGTAAAGTTTTTGTCCTCCCTACTGCTTGCTTGGTTGTTTTGGTTTTTTTTCCTTATCGTAAGACAGCTGCTAAATGGCTTTTCCTTGCTATGTAGATCCAAGCTAGTGTTGAACATTGTGGAGGGCTGGCGGTGTGCCTGTGTCTATGCAAGCCCTGTCGAAAGTGACCAGTGCTGCCATCAGAACATGAATCGTCTCTATCTTGCAGAGTCCTTTGGCCACTGTGCACCAGCACATGGTCCCTACCAGCATCCCTCCTGAGAGTGAGCCTCAGTAGCTCTGCCAAGGAGTCTTCCCAGCAGAAGGAGAGTACTCCGCCACAGTGTTTAGGTCTGCTCCTTCTCTGTCCAGTCTGCTCCATCTCTACTTCAGCAAACTAAAGCCTTCCTGCTGTGCCCTGTCCCAACCATTCTGCTGACCTTGGCTGGGAAATGGTTATGTATTTCAGAGTTGCAAGGGGTTGATAGTGCAGCAAGATTGTACCACTGGTGTATATCTGATCCTGTTGCGGCTTTTTGGTAAATCACATACTTCCCATGATCTGAGAGGTATGTTGTGGTTTTTTTCCTCTGAGAAATGCAAGTGGTTCACAGACAGGGATGTGAAAGCTGTCAGGTGTGAGTACATATAGAGCCTATTCTGCTAAATCTAAAACTCATGAGTTTTAGCTATTCTGCTACTTGTCTTTGACCTTAGCAGGACTTGAAAACTAGATGGGCTAGTGTTGGAAATGAGATGGACAGCAACAAACTCAGGAGCTGCCCTTCAGTTAACATAGAGACTTGGCATTTCTTTTTTTTCCCTATCTGCTGCTTCCAGTGAGGCTCAGGCATATGCACATTTCTCTTGTGTGCATGTGTTAACTTTCTGCTGCAAAAGGAAGTGTGCATAGGTTCATCAATCACCTATGAATGAATAGTACTTTACTTCCCTTTCCTGCCTGTCCCTGCAGGTTAGATCCTCAGGAAAATGCAAGCCAAATTACCGTGGCAGCAGGATGTGCATAGAGGAAAAACAACATGTATGAGGAAGGTAGATTTAGAAGTTATCTGTAGTGACTTGGATATTTGAGTCCACCAAGAAATGGCAGCAAACAAATTCACATAAATATTTTTGTGCATTTCAAGAGGAACCATAATTTAACAAGGCTAGCCAAATTTCCATCCCCAGTCATGCAGACATGCCTCCTTTTTTCTCACTTACAAAGAACATAACTGCATGGGATTTTTACTAGTTCAAGTTAATTGAATTTCACTCAAAGCATGAAATTTGCAGGCAACATCCATTGCAGTATTTCTACAAATGCATATTATTTAGTCAGAAACAACAAAACGTTCGCTTTTGTTTTAATTCTTCATTTTGTTTCTTGCCAGTCTACAGAATTTAGTCATACATTCTGTACCAGTGCTGATGGCACTCATTTTTCTTTTTTAAATAAATCTGCTCGATATTGCATTGTGGATGAATTTGTAAGTCACATGCTGCAATTACTGATGGACCTTTAAAGCATGAGCTATGTTTTTGTCTTTTGAGAACATCTGGTTCCTTCTTAAATGAATTGTACATACACTTACGTACTTTTTAGAGATAAGTTGAGACATAAGTGCTTGTTAGTATATTGAAAACTTGTTTGCTCACATTCTTTGAATTCTGGTTGTGGTATGAATTGTGAGAGCGGGCATCAGCTTACTGAAGTTTCATGAATGGTGTGCAAATCTTTGCAAGCCCTACTCCAGTTTAGCATGTATGAGCTGTATGTCTGCTTTAGTCATACATTACATAAGGAATCTTTCAACTGCAGATAATCTTGCATTTGGGCTTCATAATAAAAGAGGTAGTGTCTTAATGGGAAAGGACATTTGAAGAAGGCTCTGTGGATTGGAAATGTGACTGTCGCCTAACGAACTGTGGGAGGGAGCATGATCGGGTGTTTGCATCGGAAGTTCTGGATCCACGTCTCTGCGCATCTCTGGGCGATTCCCCCAGGTCCTGGATGGCCCAGCATCTCTCTGTAATTGTCTTGCATTTGGAGGAATTCAGGGTAGGCTAACCATTCTTGTGCCTTCTCCTTCCAGCTGTCTGTCCTGTTCCTGTAGTAGAGATTACCCTCTTGTAGAGCAAACTATTAGCTCATACACTGATGCCTCAGTCCTCTCCCAAGCAGTCAGGTATTTAAGTGCAAAGACATCTCCTTCAGTGGCTTACCTCACATATTCAGTGTATTAGCTTAAGGACTTGCATTTCATTCTGCTGCTGTTTATTTTCCAAAGAGGATAATCTCTGGCAGGAGTAGTAGAGAAATGCAATGTTTGCATATGCCTGGGCAAGTCTAGGACGTGAGAAGTGCTTCAGTGCAGTGGAAGAGAGCGAGTTCTGCTGGAACTGTGCACTTTAATTAATCATTCTGTTAAAAATGCAGACTGGAAGACCTCTGTGCCCCAGTACTAACGCGTAGGTAGGTTACTTTATATACAGTCTGCTATCCAAACACTTGAAACTAATCCCCTGGAGAAATGAGGAGGGCATTTTCTCCTTGAAGCGTTCAGTTCAATAGATATTTAAGCACATGAGACCTCTCTTGTGAGACTTCACTTGGAGTATTGTATATAGTTCTGGTGCCCTCAACATAAAAAGGACATGGAACTGTTGGAACAAGTCCAGAGGAGGGCCACGAGGATGATCAGGGGACTGGAGCACCTCACGTATGAAGATAGGCTGAGAAAGTTGGGGCTGTTCAGCCTGGAGAAGAGAGGGCTGCGTGGAAACCTCATAGCAGCCTTCCAGTACCTGTAGGGGGCCTATAAGGATGCTGGGGAGGGACTGTAGTGATAGGACCAAGTGGTAATGGTTTAAAACTTAAACAGCAAAGTTTAGATTGGATATAAGGAGGACGTTCTTTACTGTGAGGGTGGTGAGGCACTGGAATGGGTTGCCCAAGGAAGCTATGAATGCTCCATCCCTGGCTTTTTTCAAGGCCAGGTTGGACAGAGCCTTGGGTGACATGGTTTAGTGCGAGGTATCCCTGCCCATGACAGAGGGGTTGGAACTAGATGATCTTAAAGTCCTTTCCAGCTCAAACCATTCTATGATTCTACATGGACCAGGGATTGTCTAAAATAAATAAATAAATGAATCCCTTGAGTTTTCTGCTTGATGTGAAACTGCTGTCCAAAAGGAATAAAGTGCCGCTCTGTCAGCTCTTCAAGGGCCTTCTCCAGTCTCAGTGCTGCTTCCACCCTGATTTCAGTCCTGTACTGGTAGGCAGCATAGCAGTCTCTTACATAGAGAGCACTCGGTTTAGAGCTTTATAAGAGAAGTCAGAACAAAGAAAAAAATAAGAAAAAACACACAGGAAGCAGAATCAATAATGTGGTGAGGCAGACAGCAATGTTAAGGGAAGAAATGGGTTTTGTTGTGGGGTTTTTTAATTATTATAGCAAACAAAAATGGATTGAAGTCAGAGAGGAGAAAGAAGGGCAACTTAAAAGGATTGCATAGTGGTAGAAATAGCTTATGTGGTGAAACTGAAAAAAAAAATCCCATTTTAGTTTATTTCATTTATAGGTTTGACTTTGAAATGTGGGGTTTTGCCTTAGAACTTGACTGACTTGTTTTTCAAGGTACAAAACCAAATCTGTGTTTCTAGGAAGCTTGAGAAAAATTAATTAAAGAGCCTTTGAATTATAGATTCATTAAAAATGACTCTGCTTTGAAAGATAAGTAAAAAAGCAAAGCTGTCGGTTTTAATCATCTATTGGAAAAAATAGCTTCTCTGTATCTATACAGTAGAGAAACCCAATTGCTCCTTTCCATTGCTTTGGAATTTGAGCAGGAGAAGCTTGGATTATATCAACCTTGGCTCTACCCATATGAGACTTTTCAGGTGTCATGTGTGAGTTTAGAGTTGTGAATCAGCCTGAAGTGTTGTCTTATTCTGCTTATTTTTTACTTTAGTGTCTGTGACAAGTCTGGAAGAAAATATGCAGAGTTCAGTCTGTGTCTTGTAAACTTTTAACCTGATGGATTTGTCTTCTTCAGGAGAAAAACTTCACCCTTTTTGACTGAGTGTTGTATTTCAATAAAATAAGTATCCATGCAGGCGCCTTTCCTCCCTTCCTGACCTTTTCTTTAACGGTAATCTTTGGCTGAGGGTAGGTGTTTCGTATGGGTCTAGGGTCAGTAATGTGTGCCAAAGCAGAAAAGAAGAATAGCCAGTGCATGACCTAAAGAGGGAGAATAGAGAAAATAGAATATACAGTATGTGCCACAACTGCCTCTTCTCTCTTGCTGTTGATAAGACAGAATGTGACAGATACTTTTCTAAAATAAGAAATCTGCTCCAATCCAATGAGGAATAATAGCAGCAATTAAAAATTTCAGATCCTAGTATATTTTGGAAACAAAAACACAGCCAGACGAAGCTGGCAGCGTGTTGTGGTAGCTTGTGTGACTCTTGAGTAGCGCTGCTGCCTCAGTGCTGTGATTTGCTGGGACCCTGGCTAGAAGTTTTCAGTGCCTGGTGGGGCTTGCACTGGAGATACTAGTGCTTTTTCCTGCCAGGACAGCTTTTCATGTGACTTCTGATTAGGAAACATTTATTTACCCCTAGCCTCTGTCTCACCTCCAGGCCACTGACACATGTCCTGCTTGCCCAGTGCCACTCAGCTGCAAGCCAACAGCAGCTATGTGGCTCTGCTTACAGCAGTGCAGTAAGGATGAAATGCCTCACAGATCTGGACTCCTTGGAGAAATAACCCACCTGCCTATCCAAGTGGAAGAGGACCTTTCTGCCCTGATTGCTGGGGGTGGTTAAAATCTCAACATGACAGTGCAGGACCTGGCTGAAGCTTAGATCAACAAATTCCCTTTGTGAAAAGAGAATAGGCTATTACAAATGACCATGAAGCTTGACTTTAATCAGTGTGGGTCATTCTTGAACGTGGTATTTAAAACTTCTTTCTTGCAGGCTTTTTAAAGGCTAGAAAGTGTATAATTGCATCTTGGCAGAGGCAGCAAGTCTAACATGTTTAGAAACTTATGTCTTGGGCAGGTTGACATTTCCTTTCAGGGTAGCTTCCTTTGAAGTAGTAGCAGATGGAAGTCCTTCCACCACCTCGAGGTACTGACTAACTTGTCTTGGAGAAGAGTGGATAAACTGGCAGTAGAGAAAAGGATTCTTAAAAATAATTTGTAGAGATCTGTATGCCTTTAACATTATTTACTTCAGCTTTTGGAGTGAGGATACTGGCTTTGGTTTTATTTAAAACTTCTGAAGCTTAATTGGAGAACCAAATATGATCAGGTCTTGATTGTGAGAGTTCCATTTTTCTGGCTGGGTTTTCTTAGCAACATCCAACTTAGTGAATAAATAGAAGCCTGTAGTCTGCCGATGACAACAAATAACCTGTTTTCGGACTAAAACATCTTGATCATGGACTTGGCAGTCCTAAACCTTCAGGACCAGAAATGCAGACCATCAGTCTGATATTACAGTACTGGAAAGACCCTGTTTCTTTGAAAAGGTTATTCTGTTTCTGACTTGTCAGTTTTGCTTCAGTGAATTTTACCCTTTAAAGAGCCTAGATTTTATATTGGGCCTTAGGATGAAAAACAAGGTTAGGATTTGAACTGAGGGGCAGAGATGATGTTTGTGTCTAGAATAAAGATTCTGAAAGATGTTCTCTGCACTGAATTTTCTGACCAGCTCGTATGACCATGATCATCTGTCTAGTCAGAGCATTTGCAGAGTCTTTAGGGTTGTCATAGTGGGTTTTTTTGTGGTTTGTTTATGGGTTGGTTTTTTTTTTGTTTTTATTTTTGTTGTTTTGGGGGGTTTTTTTGGGGGGAGGAGGTAAGTTTTATTTCTGCTTGTTTGTTTAATTTTTGATTGCTGCTTCAGTGGCTGCCTGAGACTATCTGATGACAGCATGTCCATCTCTATTTTAAATACTATACTGTGTAAAACAGGAAAATACAGGGGGAATTTTCTGGATTTATGTGGTAGCCTTCAGCTGTGTCTTCTGCTTGTTTTGTTATAAATGGTAGTGCTGAAAAGAGTGAGCTTCACTTCCTCAATACTGGAAGGGAATAGTACTTATTTTTTGGAAAAAGATGAGAACACTTCCTATAATATATTGAAAATTCACTGAGATTTGCAAGAATTATATGAAAACAAATTTGTCCTGAATTTGGAATATTAGTCTGCAAAATATTATGCACAATTCTTCTCATTTCAAATAACAGAATTTTAGAGACTTAGATCTAAGATACTACTTTAACAGGTAGCAGGTATGTGTTGAGAGAGGCTTTCTCTGTGTGATGCAGGTCTGGGGGCCAGCAGAGCCGCTGCTTGATACCCTGTCCTCAAGACTACCGATGTTTTTTCTGGAAGTCTGTAAGGAAGAGTTTTACTGCATGAGAACTGTGCCGCAACTGTGATCCAGTAAGGTACTGATGTTCAGTAATTACTGGATGCGGTGTTCCTGTTACTGTGGTTGCAGTGTGGAAGAACTGTGTTTGCACTCTTGTAACTGCACATTAGCTCCCAGGGTGAACCCCAGGGAATCACCCAGCAGCTCCTGTTTCAGAGAGGAGCAACCCTGCTCACCCACATCCCTCTCCACAGCTGCTTCCTTTCTTGCTGGCTTTGACATTTGTCTCACCTTCTTCAGGCACTTAATTCAGCCAACAAATAAACAAGAATTCACTTTGCTGAGCTCATTTTCTGCTCTTTTGCTGCAATATCCAATTAAGGAGCAAACAGATTCAAATGTCAGAGGTAAATGTCAGGGGAGGCAAGAATGCAGGAAGGTGGACTTTGCTGATGGGGTGGCGAACTGCATCCCCACTGGCGCTATCTCATGAAACTAAATCTGGAAACAGAGCAAAGGTGTGGTGACACATTATATCTCCCAAACAGCACAGCCAGTTTCAGAAGTTTCTGCCACATGTTGCTACCTTCTAACTTTTGCTGATTTAGCTGGTTTTGTAGGCGTACTCAATCAGCTGTGCAAGGTGGTGTGGCTTAAAGGAAAAAACTTAAAAATACCTCTTGAAATCTTATTCCCACCACCAGTTGTTCTGCCCATTTTTTTAGATCAGCCTTAGGATTACTGTGTGATTGAAGCAGCAGTGGAATTTGGTGTGCATGAGGGAATCGTGCATCTGTAGCGTGCTCTTTCCTTCTCACACCACACTGTATGCATTCAGGATGAACTCTACATAGATGAGTTTCTCATGTACCTGCAGTGTATGCTTCATGTGGAGCAAAATCAAAAGGGAAAAAATCAGATCATCATCCTGTGAGGGAAATTGAGTTATTGAAGTATGAAGTTTTCTAGTGGTAGTACACAACTTGGTGTGACATGGCTACAATCTTTGGACCCCAGTAAAGAAAGGAAGTCAAAGAAATGACAAGGGAGGAATAGTGCACATGTGGTTTCCAACTGAGGTGGCCACCCTCCCATGGAAGGTCAGGGAGTGGAAGGATGCCTTTTCACTCCCCTGCTCTTCATAGAAAGTCATGTTCCTTTTTCATTTGGAGTTGTGAAACATTGGCAGCAGACCTAGCAAAGATGGGTGTATGAGTGAGCAGCGACAAATGGGTAAAAGACACAGGAAGAAGCACTAAATGGAAAGCATGGTGTATGAGGGCATGTGGCTTACAGGAAAGGAAGATTGCCTGAAAAATATACATTTCTTCTTTGAAAACTATATTGTGTTGAGCTAGAAACTTTCTACAGAAAATGCTTGAGTTCTCTGGCGTCTCCCTGTAAATGGCTTGTTCTGAGCCAAATTTAATATTTGTGCTCTCTGGAGATAATGAGGTGCTTTCAAATGCTATGTGTGTTTTATTCCTCATGCCTGGATTCCTGGATCATATATCTTCCTTGCAGTTTCATTCCTTGTTAAACTAGTCTCTTGCATTATGGGAATCCTTAAGCAACAAGAACAGACTTAGGTGAAATTAGATGTCAAAATATTAAAATTTCTTATGGGATAGAAGCTCCCCATCGCATGTGCACACATGTATAGCATGTTGTTGGCATAGTCTCCCATGCAATGTCTTTGTTTTGCTTCCTGTGCATCAATTTCTTAGAGATCAGAGACTGGCTCACAGAAATGGCCTGAAATATTTGCTGGTACTGGTGTGCTGCTGGGTGTGTAGTGAGAGGCAGTTGCTCCCAAAATCTGCACACATTACCATCACATGATTTACAGCTGATAGCCCCCTGAGGGTGATAGTCCAAAGCCTCTGGATTGGGGAGTCGGAGCCTTTTTTTGTAAGCTCCTGGAAAGCCTGTGAGCTGCAAGTCAAAGACGAGAGCTGCAGGACTGCCATGGCTTCTGCTGTCATGGACGCTGTTGGAATTCAGTTTCCGAGAGAAACAAATTCCCAAGTGCTGGATTGTGTTGTTTCTTTATTTCTTTTGTATCTATTTTGCAGGGCTCGGAAACATTTAATCTTTCTGTGCACCTTATCCCCTAAAGAGAATATGTTGAAGAAGCACAATGAAAGATTAGCAGATACAATTTGCAAACTTAGTTATCTGTGTGATGATAAAAATGGTATGAGATCAGCTGCTACATTTACAAGGAGCTAACACAGGCTTTTTAATTCTGGTATGCTTGAGTGCTTGACTTTTTGTGGTGTTAATACATTGCATGTGACATAAGAGGCTTCACCTTAGTAGTGTATGTGCATGATCTCGCGCTCTTAAGGGGCAGAAATTCCTTACTGTGGCATCAAGTAGTTTCTCTGTGGACTTGAAGCCTTTAGCTGAAATGAACAGAGGACTGTAGGATGAACGTTATTGCATTGGTAGGGTGTCCACTCTCATTTTCATCGCCTGGCTTCTGCTGGGACTGAGCACCCTGACACTGCTCATGGTACTGGGGTGAGGGACAGAGAGGGAGCAAACCATGCCTTTGGGAATATTTGCTTTCAAAATAACCGCAGAAAATGAGCGGGCACCCCAAAATTCGGTGTAACACCATGATGAGAGAACATACCACTGCCTATGTGAGAGGTGATGTGATGTGCAGTGCCTGGGGACACAGACCGCACGTGCACCTGTGTGACGCAGAATGTGTGATAGCCACAAGCTTATGAAATGTGACTGGAGAGCTCTGGAAGGATATGGGCAGGTTAGTGTGTAGAGGTGGTGTTTTGACCACTTGCCCAGGCTGTGGTCTATATTATGCTTTCCTAAAGTAGCATAATTTCTTGTTTTCTGGTTTGTTGTGTTAGCAAAGGATCATGTAAATTGTTTTTGTGTGCAGACTTTGTCATAAAATCATAATAAAAAACACAGCAGGAAAATTAAAAATCCTGAATTCTTTGTTAATGCAAGTCTTTAATTCCCATGTTGGAATGTAAAATTGAATTATTTCTTAACTTAGGAAACTTTCTTTGTCTAAAAGAGAAGAGGGAAAAAAAGAGTTAAGTCCAAAATGGAGCTATTGCTTTTAAGTGTCTTGATATGGAAAAAGATTATGGGATGCAGTGCAGTCAGCAAATTGCTTTTGATCTGATGTGATTACTTCTCACCTGAGCAAAGGCATATAATGCTGTGAGTGGGCTGTAAGGCCATAAGCCTTACTATTGACCCTGGTTTCCTGGCAGTGCCACTTAATAGCTTTTGCTTGTTTGGAGACAGGCTTGTGCTGAGTTCCCGAGCCATGCCAGTGTGATCTGCTCCTGAAACGTCCTCCACCCAGCAATCATCGCTCTCCTTAGAGCACCAAGGGTGCCAGTGACAGGCAGCTGGCGTTAGCATTTCTCACTGTGTTTGGTTTCTTCACTGGCAGGGCTTCTTAATGAAACACCTGATGAGCCAGTGTTGACTAATCTCACTTGGGTATATGGTTGTCAACTCCCCAGAGGCAAGGAAGAAGCTCTCTCTGTACCTTGAGGATGTTGTGAACCAAAGAGATACCGTTTGCATGCAGCTATGGCTTCTTCATGTAATTTTATAATTCAGTACCTGTAGGGATAGCAAATTGGGAGTGAAACTGACACAACCAGAAGGAAATGTGTGTGTCCCTTGCTCCCTCAGGCAGCACTTTTACATAAGAAGTACACTTTAGAGATGCATATTGAAACTGATTTCATCTTTCTGCTCCATTAAACAAGCAATTGGTTTTCAACAGCAGTTCACAGATGAATCTGAGTCAAAGCAGTCTGATTAACTGGAGGACAGCCAGCTTGGCAATTTTTTGTCATCTCCTGTTTAAAACTCACAAGGTATAGTAATGCACACATCAGAGACTTAAAACTTTCCCCTTAGAGAGACAATGCAGTAAATTACTCTCTAAGGAATTGCTGAGATTTCAGCCTCTCTACTAACTTTCTCATTTAACCAAGTCAAATACTGTTAAATGGAGTTGCTCAAGTCAGTGACAAAGCTGGAAGATTTTATTTTTGCTTTTTTTTTGTTCCGCATTTATAAATGGATGGTTTGGAGTTCAGTTGGGTTGAATGCGCTGAGAGGAAACTTAATTCTTATCAATTAATAACAACTATTCCTCATTCAGACACAGAATATGCTCTGCTTTTACTCATAAAACTAGGTAACTTTTGTGTGTACATATCGGCAACAGTCTTTTTTTCATCGAAGTTACGCTGTTCTGAGGGCATGTATGCTGGTCCTATTCTGAATATCTGAGATTGGCGTATTCTAGTGACTAACCTGACTTCTGAAAGGTGAGGGTGTTAGGGAGTGTCTGCTCAAACAACAACAGGTCTTTTCTTTAATCTCCCAGTATTCGTTATCCTGATTATTTTAAAGGAAAAATAAATGTGTTTAAAAAGCTCTTAATTATCATCATGATCCCTCTTTTGTTTTTTTGGTCAGTGAAGCAAAAATGCCTTAGTCTTATGGGGGCAGAGAAGAGAGAAGGTGGAAGGAGAGGGGGAACTGTTACTACACTGTATAGACTGTCTCTTAGTTATATTTTCTAATTCATTTTTACGAAGGGAAATCAATGAAAATTATGGAATTTAAATGGCTATGTTGCTACCTGCAGGGAGGAGGGAGTTTATCTACAAATGGAGGTACAAGGTTATTGGAGCACTTACCTGCCTATAATGTAGGTGTATGTGTTTCAACTACTGAATATTTTTTTATTGCTGCTGCTTTAATAATTAATCTGCCCTTTGGAAGCTGCAGACCTTCTGTCTAGGATTAATGTACTCTTAACATCCTTTATCTATCTCCTTGTCCTGAAAGTGAACTGGTATCACAAGAATCTTCTACAGGGGACATGTCCCATCTTTGCCTGCATGTTTGTATGCCTTCGTAAAAAGCATTTTTAATCCCTCTCTGCTTCCAGATTCAGACATAAAATCTGCAGTTCCCTTCTGCAGATCTCTTCCAGATTAGCTAGGAAGCCTGGTCCATTAACACCTAACAATAGTAAATGGCAGCTTTCTCTGAACTAGGCTATGAAAGACAGCATGTGCCTGTCTGAAAGGGCTGTTGCGTGCCTGTTTCTGGCTAGGAATGGGGAACACCCTTAAAATACAAATCTTGCTGCCTGGTGGTTGAGCTCTTTCGCTCATGTGAAAGGCTGAGCCAGGCTCTGTTCAGGGCCTTCCTGTGCTTTCTTGAGAGAGACCTTGCATGAGAGGTGTTATTTGGATCTGTCAGCTGGGACTGCAGGTTGTTGGTGCTCATGTGTTTTGCGTTTTTTCCTGTTCTGTCTTGTTGGTGTAGAAGGGTGATGAATCAGCATGTAGTTTCGGCCACAGTGAAGGTGGTGTGAAGTGGAATGCTTGGCTGCTCCCCTTTGTTCCCTAAGATCCCATTGTTCTCTGGAATTAGTAGCTCTTGCATTTTTCAGGTGAGAGAATCAATATCATGATGCTGTGTTTTGCCCTATTTACCCTTCTACTTGCTATGAAATAAAAGTGATGCCCACCATGGATTGCATGTTCTACAGATTGGCTCCAACATGCATTGGTGAGAAAGAATCTCCATCTATACATTGCACATCATGCTGGGAAGATGGGAAGAGGGCAAACATGTTTTAAGGCACATTTGGCTGGTGGATTTCTGATCCTTGTGTTGTTGGGGAGAAGGGAAGTGAGACTGGCTAACAGCTGTGTGTTCTGTTGGCTAACAGAAGTGTGGGAGGTGGTAGAGGCAACACACTCATTTCTCAAGGTAGCTTTTGTACCTCCATGAAGGAAGTGTCTTGCCAACTAATGCAAGCCCTTCTAACTATGGATGGAGGGATACCCCTGGGATTGGGCTCTGTGGGGTAGTGGCAGAAGCAATCAAAATAGGAGCTGGTGAAGGTGTGTCTGTACATTGGGAAGAGGGAAGGACAAGAAAGCTTAACATAGAAAGGAGTAATAACAGGATTCTGTTTTTCCTGAAGCCCAAGGAGTAGAAAGAGACAAGAAGGTGGATAGCCCTGCTTTCTAAAAAGATTTGTTTCCAACTGGTACAGTTGAGTGACTTGGTGGCCAATATAAGCCCTTTGAATGGATCTCCTCCCTGCTGTGGTTGTGTTCAAATTTTTCATATATTCAGAGCTTAAATTCTGAAGACCTCTTTAGCAGTGCTAATTACATCTAAATGGAGTCTTCCTCAGTGGGTGGGGGGATGGAAGGGTTTACTGTTTGTAGCAGCCCATGCAGTTAAGACTGCATGGTGTTTACCTTCATGGATGAAATTATGTTTTAATCCAGGTTTCCAGAGGCAAAAAGTAATGTTTTTCTGCCTCATTGTACTGCTCTTAATTCTGTTGGGACATACTTGAGAATCTCCAAACAAAGTCGTACAGGTTATCTGGAAGTAATAGAACAGCTCAGTTGTGTGGCTATTGCCCAGCCTCACTAGTGGGAGAGTGTTTCTGAACTGGCAAAGAAAATTGATTAAAACCAGGTCTGTGCGCTTTTGTTCCCTGTGGTGTTGTTGGTAACTGCATGTGCAATGAGTACTAGCTAGAACTGGTGGCTAGTTGAAAAATGTTATTAATTTTCAATCTGGTACTTTCTCTGGTCATCTATGTCAGTTTGTAGCAAAGTATACACCAGTAAGACAAAGGTGCTCCGTCAGGACAGAGTATGTCGTTCCCATGGTGATCATAGAAATACATTTTAATTTAGAAGTGTTCAAACACACAAATTTCTAGAGTTGCTGAGGTATGCAGTTTAACTAGCCACTACTAGAGCAGGAGTTCACTTCAAGTCATCAGAAATACCGCTTGTTTCTTCTAAAGCCATATGGATTTTACTTTAGAAACAAACTAATTACTCATTTCATTCTCTGAAATTCAGCTTCTGTAAGGAATAGTCATAAAATCAAATTAAAGTAGCTTGAGATTTAGTTGTGTGGTAATGCGGAAAGCTGTGTTGGATACTGCAAACTCAAGTACTCTTCTTTCCAGGAGCTGAAGAGGATGACTTAGTGCCAGGATTAGACACGGCTTCTCTTATGCAGGCTGTTCTCCGTACAGCGATCTACCATGCACAGATTCACAAGGGCTTTGTTTTGAGACCAGCACTGTTTTCCAGGCACCGTTTTCCTTTATACTGTCCTGGCTGTAGCCTGACCACCTTGTATAGGTAATAAGCTGCTCCTCTTGCTTCCCTTCACATTAGAGGGAGTCAGTTTATCCATTCTCCTAGCTACTCCACATGCACCATCCAACTGGCTATCGTCTGTAATTACTATTTGAGCTGATTTCAGCTTATAGCTATTTATTTGTCTTGGAAACTGGCCAGTGTTTTCCATGGGATTATTTCTCTTTGTTGAAGTTGTTATACTCCTGATGGCTTAGGCAAATCAATGCAACTGTTGATTTTTGGGCACCAAAGGCTAATTCAGGACTCAGAAACCTTGATTTACAGCCCAGAAGTGTGCACTGCTCAATGTATGTGAGATAGTAAAGTGCTGTCTCTTGCATACAAGCACCTCATGTTTTGCCTTCCTTGAAAATACGAGGATTTTTTGCTTACAGCGATTGGAGCTGTACTGTGATAATGGAGCATGCTCTAGGAGATGATTTACTATTTTTTGGTTAACTGCCAGCAGAACAGAGCAAAGCCAAGTTTTGCCCAGGTAGAAGGGCAAAACTAACATAGGAAGACCCTCAGCAGTCTGAAAATGGCAAATTTATGGACATGGGATAACTTTTTCTTCAGTAACAGTGTGGGCAGATCTAATTAAGCAGGTCTCAGTGGACAGCGTTTGTTTCTCCGTTTGCTGCAGTAGTTGTTTCTATTAGCTTTTTCCTTTGCGTTGAAACTCAAGGGGGGCAGGTGACAAACTTTGTTTCACCTGAGGTAATGGTTTTGTTTATTTCAGGAGGCCAGGAAGACAAGTTAATTTAGCGTGGGCTTTATCTGTGAAGGTTTCTGGTGCCTTTTTTTCCTAGCAAAAGCTGGCAAAGTATAGAAAGGAGTCTTGGTGACCTCATAATTGAACAAAATGATACTGCTAGTTATGTTTAGGAGGGTTGCTTAGATTGTCATAAATATTTTTCCTCACATTTAAGCCCACAGACTTTCTTTTTTAAGGAGAGTTCAGGGTGGATGTTGCTGCAGCCTATTGACTTCTTGCTTTTTCTTTTGTGTGTTTTTGTGTGGTTTTATTTGGGAAGGTAAATTGCTAGGTAAAACTATCTGCCTTTCACAATTGACAGTTCTGGGCAAAGGAAGGGTTATAATTGCATTATCCCACAAATAAGACTTAAAAGGTTTGCTTGATCTTGGCTTCCCTTGCCCTCTGGATAGGGACAGGAAGGGCCACTGCTGTTTGGGTGGTACCTACCTGTTCCCTGCCCCTGAAGAAGAGGGAGGCTCTGTGGCAGGAGCATCACAGGGCAGGTAGGATCCCAGAGGCCCCCCTTGCTCTCTTCTGGCCCTTCAGCTGTCCTGTTCAGAAACACTGATGAGAAAAATGCTGTGCATTGTGAGCGCCCATGTATTTGTACTCTAACCAGTCTGGGGGGAGGAGGAGGCAGCTGGATCCAGATTTCCTGTGGCTCTCAATTTGGGTCTGTTACTCTGCTTTCCTACCCCCTCATGCGTCTGCCTTGCTTCATGGCAGCCAAATCCTATGGCATACTCTTCACCCCCTTTCAGGCCATGCAGTAGCACAAGAGAGCCGTTGTTATAGCTGGAGTGCTGTATCTGAATGCTGTGACAAGCATTACAGCAGCCACCTACATGTGAGACTCTGCACTTTCTGACTTCCCAACATCAGACAGGAGCTGTGTGGCTAGCACCCTCTGAGCTGGGCAGCAGAGCTCTCAGGAGGATTTTGGGGACATAGGAGGGATGCTGTAATGTGAACTGCATGGACACACATTGGCAGTCACTGCTGTGGAAGTGCTGCTTCAGAGTAGCTACTGTGTGTTCATGGAGCAGTGGAGTATTAGGATATCTGTGAAAGGAAAGAAAATTTTTATGTCCAGTCAGCGGTAGGGAAGCCAGGGAGAACAGCAGTGGTAGCTACATCATCCACTTGGAGAAGGAATACCTCTTCTTGGGGCACTTCTGGGCTCCAACTGCAAGGTGTTTTCCTTTAGGGCACAGCTCCTAGTCTGCACTGTGACATGCAGCCAACCTGTGTGTCTATTACTGTGGCCAAGAGCTCTGTAACACCAGAAGTCATTGAGAAGAGCTGTCCTGGGGAGGCCTCTGGCGCTACAGTAAGCCCTATTTTGAGTCAGCGTGTTGATGCTATGCTGCAACTGCATCTTGTTCAAAGGCAGTACTAATTATAAATTGGTCTTGGGAGATGAGGGTAAAAATATCTTCAGTGAGCTTGTCTCTGTAAACAACCTGTGATGCTATTTGGAAACACAGTATAGTTTTCACGTCGCAGGGAATGCACATGCTGTGCATGAAGGACTTCAGCAGTCATGATGCAGAGCTTCCTTGTGGTGAGGCTGATGAATAAATCAGGAAAGGAATTTCTTTGAAAGCCAGAGATGGCAAAGTGGGTATTTGTGAGATTCTTCTCGATGCAGTTTGGGGAGAAATCGGAGTTTCCCTCTGAATTGGAGGAGGAAGGCTCTTTATTATACCAGGTAATCGTATGTAGTATTAGTACTATATATGCCAAGTATTATACCAAGTATATGCCATATTAGTACCTTTATAAAGTAAGAAAATGCCTTTGAAGTATCTTCTCTGTCTTGGCTATAGAAATTTCTCTCCAGTGTATTGCAGGAGAGCAATTGCTTCTGTGTGGAATAAGTCAGCTGCTTCACTGCTAAATCAAATGACAGCATGTACTGTCATCTGCAATGTAACGTGCCCTACTGGAAGGAGGTGCCAGGGGCAAGAGGAAGAGCTGAGTGCCAGCTGCCAGTGACAGACATGCAGGAAGCACCCATAAACAGATCCTGTGGAAGCGATGCTGGGTAAGGCTGCCAGGAGAGCAGCTGTCTCTGCACAGGTGGAAGCTGCTGCAGTGAGCGGAAACCTGCAGCTTCTTTTGGTGAGCATAGGGTAAATCCCAGCAGATCTCCCATGAACCCCCCCCTGCCTTCCCATGCATGCCTCATGCAGACTTTCCAATGAATGCCAGGCATTTGGGAAGCTGAATATATGTGTTTTAGTAAGCCAAAAGCACTTTGTCTTTCCCTTGTTCTTCAGCTCCACCGTGATTTAAACCAGTGTGGTGCAACATTTCCAGCTTCCTTTGAGTAATGTGTCTTGCTGTGGGTCATGGGCTGATCTGTGTTCTGCACTCCACTTTTTATTAAACAGTCAAAATATAAGGAGAGGGGGGATGAGTGGTTTACAGCCCCATTTAAGTGCCTTCCAGTTCAAACCTTTGGGACCACATCAACAGTCTTGAGGAGAAAATTCCCGAAGTATGTAAAAGAGTTTATCATCTGAACTAAATTATTCATTGGAACATTAAACAAAGAGTATGCAAAGATATAAACTGAGGACAGCCCACCATGGGCTGTAATGAGCTAAAATACAGGCATGGTCTCTGAGAAAGATCAGAGACTCTCAATTAGCTCAGCACTGTTGGCAGCCTGAGTGTATATCAGCACCTTCTGCACAAGGACGGTGCCAGGCATTCATCAACTTTGTGCTCATTTTTCAGAAGCTTAAATAAAATAGGATTTAGTCTGTATTGACAGTAGGTAACAGCAGTGCCAGTTAATAAAGTGCTGTAAATGTGGTGAGTAAGTAATGGCAATTGGAACCTCTTTTCTCCTGTTGTCTTGTAACTGCCCTTGCTTTTCTTATTAGTTTTTCTCCTTTCTGTTTGTCCTGTAAATACTTATAGCTGACTTTTCTGAGGTGTTGGCCTCTCTTGTGTCCCCTTCTTGCATCAGCTGTGCTTTCAGCTGTTGAGTACATAAATGCATTTTAAAAATCCATGGCTTCCTCCTATAGTTAACAGGTTCTTTTTTTTTTTTTTTAACCATATCTAACAGTCTATTTTCTAACTTTGTTTTAAAGGAGGTGGGAGTCTTGCTAGAGTATGATCACTTGCGTGCATCCTCTGTATTTCAGAGCAAAGGTGAATGATGCATTGAGAGCTCTAGAATGGGTGAATGATGAAGAGGTTTCTCTCCTCTGGTCTGTCTTAATGCTGTTGTGGAAAGGCTGGGTTGGAGAACTAGGTCTTGCAGGGTTTTCTTGAATGCTTTAAAGTCTGTTTTCTCAGTTGTCACCAGTAGTGCTTCAGGCAATCTGTTTCTATTCATGAACTTAGAGGTCTTGCCTTAACCTTGATGACAAGCTAAGATGTTACAGCAGTGTGATTTAACTCTGAAAAGTGCTAAGGCTTGGACAGAAGTCAGTCTGCGTTCAAGTCAGTTAATATTCTTAAAGCTTGTAGGGGACTTAAGTGTTTCTTGGAATGAAGATGCTTTTCTGTGTCTCTCCCTCTCCTCCTCTTGCATCTCCCTCATATATGAATTAATAATAATCCTTGAGTGGGTGGAGATTTGTAGAGCCAGAAATGGAATGAACTAGAAATGACCTAGGAAACTTCTACTGTTCTGTATACACACACACACACACACACATATACATATATATATATGTATCTTCTAGGCAGCCACAACAAAGAAGATACCACTAATTATTTTCCAAGTAACTTTGAACAGAAAAACATATGTGAATAATTCTGGAAGATCATCAGAGCAAAACCTCTAAATTTGGAAGTTGCTTGATCTATTTTTAAATAATGTTCAAGAAGTCTTTAATAGAAGCTTAAAAAATAGAACTTTTCATTGAAGAATCAAAATCAACTTCAGACTTAAATGAAAACCTAAAGAAACTGGACAGATATTTCTATTAGATATACTTGGGAAGGCTGGGGAAGCGTGGAAGAATTCTCTTCTTGAAGCTGTTCTGTGTGCTCTTAGTGCTGTTATCACATAGTGATTTTTCTCATGCTTATCTGAAGCAATTACAAGAAAAGCAAGCCATAAAGAAAGCTGCAGAATATGCTGATTCAGGGATAAGAAACTTCTATTTGGAACATTCAGGTTGTAATAGTATATTAGGCTTCCTTCATTTTTGATGAATTCATTTATATTCAGTCATGCTTCTTGGCAGTATCTTAGTTTCCACGCTCCAAGTCTGGTTCTCAACTGGAGAAATACCAGTGGAGAAGGGAGAACACAGGCATGTAGGTAAGCATGCAAATAAGGTGTCAATGGCTTTCTGCAAAGAGGACTATCATGCAAGGTCTAGAGTGGAAGCCACAGGTCTTTCTCATTATTATACATAGCCTGGGAGACATTGCAGAGACCTCGTGTGAAATTGGGAAAGTAAGCACACATTTCTTTACCCAAAATGATTAGGGATGGGGTTTTCCCTACGTACTTCACTTAGGTAAATATTTAGTTCTATGTCCTTGACTACTTAAAGAACTGAGTAGTTATCATTGCCATCTCCTGTTGCTGCAACCCTGTAATGCTCTGGTTTTGGTTGGATGACCTTCTGTTTGTGTCATTTAGACAGCTTTCCGGTCCTTTTGCATTTTCAGAGTCTCATGTCCTGGGACAATACTGTAGTTGGTTGATCTGCCTGGTCCATTGCTTGTAGTCTTTCTAATTGTGGGAGTCTGCATTTAGCTGTGTTCACCATCCACCAAGTTCAGGCACTGTCTCATCTGATGTATTTTAGGCTTCTTGCTCTTAGTGTTTCAGATAATTTGGCAAGGCTGTAGTTATGCATCACTTCTAGTTCTGTCGAGGGGTCCATTACTATTCATGTTTCCCAAAGGAATGGATGAAAGTGACTGAATCCTCAGCACAAAGTAGCTGCTTTCAGCAGGGCCAGAGCCTTCTGTGCACACAGGACTGTGACACAGTGATTCTGAAGAGGTGTGCTTTCTGTAAGGATCAAAATTGTGTAAGTCCTCTTCTTGTTGTAAGAGGAAGATGTTCTTGATTGCAACGTCATTCATTTTTTTTAGGAGGTGAGTATCAGTGGAGTGTTGACCAAACTGTTGTAGTTTTGGTTAATTTTTTCCCTGCTCTTTGGGGTTGTTCCATTCCCTTTTCATTTAAGCTGGGAAGGGCTTCTGAGGGAAGAGTGTATCATCTCAAAAGTGAAGCCTTCCCTTAAACCTGTGTTCTTTTCTTATGGACTGCCATTCAAAAATAAAGCTTTCCTCCCATTCCCAGTTCAAGGTGTAGCCCACATTCATGCTGGCAGGTTGACTGTGGGACAGTTAAGAGTTTCTATTCTTGTATATTTTAAAATGACAGCAGTGTTATGCTACAGTTCACATGCTGGCCTGTGAGCAGTGGTCTCAACTGATGTAGGTTATGAACTCCCATGCTCTTGGCAGCTTGTGTACTCTGGCAACTATGTGAGCCATCTGAAGTAACTGGATGCAGATTGGAAGGTTACTTCATATAGAGCTGAGGTGCCCAAAAACTGCAATTGAATCATGCTTGGTGTGAGATTCCCTGCCTGCTGGAAGTATTTTATGCATGGAGAGAGCAAACAGCTCTGGATCATAACTGGGAGATCAGCAAATTGTGGTCTTCTAGTGTATCTGAAAATGAGGAGGAAAAACCCTTAAAACAAAAACACTACCACCCAGAAAACACTCCTGAACAAACCACTGCATGTGGGTTGGCTATGTGTTTGTGGGAGTTTTGCTTGTAGCTGTGATATATTTATCTCTGTTTATTGCCATACAGTTGGTGTTGTGAAAAACTGACATCATGCATATAGGGTTACACAAGCCATTTTATTCTGAGTCTCTGTTCTTTAACTTAATTTCCCCTCCTTTTTTTTATAAGTAATTGTCATGTACCTGTGAGCAAAGGGGTGGCATATTGTAATATGTGAAGGAAAAGCAACTGCAGTGAAATCAGATGATTGACAGTAAGGGGGGAGTGCAGGGAAGACAGCTTGCTTGGCTGCCAACTTGACAAAGCATGTTATTTCACTGGGGTTTTTTTCTCTGTTCTACTTCATTTCAATTTTGATCCCCTGGTTGGGCTCTGTTTCCAGCTGAAGCGTTCATTATTTATGTAAGGCAGCACTCTTATTTCTTCAGGGTAAATGCTTATAGCCACTTGTATAAATAAAAGGCCTGGGACTGACAGATTTGATGCAGAAATACAGGTATAGGACTGGATTTGCCATGTGTCATATGTTCTCCATACTCTTTAGGCACTGTCACACAGAACTATTGTTGTAAAGAGCACTGCTTCTTCAGGGCATTGTTTTAAAGTGTTTTGTTTAAGCTGCTTCTCAGGTGCTGAAATTAAATCAGTCTTGCCAGTTTATCTGTATCACTAAGCCTTTGGAAAGAATGGGGAGAATGTTTTGATTAGCTTTCATTATGCCCTGTGCCAGACTGAACTGATTGTCTGTGACAGTACTGAATGAACCCTGTAGAAGTCGAGGGGAAAAAAATTCTTCCAAGTGTTTTGTTTGCAGTGCTAAGGGTGTTGAACAAACATGATTGCAGGGATTCAGCAGAGCTTATAAGTAGTAAGTATAAAGGTGGTGTTTTATTTTCTTTCTTTTCCCAAGCATTAAGTACTGCATAATTGAAACTTTGTTAAATTGTTGAACCAATTTATAGATCCTTCTCAAAGTAGGGGTCAAGGTTTCTTGGCACAGGCAAACATTTAACACTTCTTTTTATTTAATCCAAACAATCTTTCCTGCTGGCAGCCAAATTGCCCGTGTCATTTCATGCTCTGTGCTGCCAACACATTCTCCCTTCTCTGTAGCACTTGTTATCTCATATCGTACATACTAACTGGATTTTTTTTTTGGGATATCAAACCAACTTGACCTGAAGGAAGAAGAATCTTCTTGAGTTATTGCAGCTTTTTGTATAGAATCATGGAATGGCAAGGGTTGGAAAGACCTTGAGATCATGTGGTTCCAACCCCCCTGCCATGGGCAGGGATGCCTCACACTAGACCATGTCACCCAAGACTGTCCAGCCTGGCCTTGAACATTGCCAGGAATGGAGCATTTACCACTTCTTTGGGCAACCTGTTCAAGAGCCTCACCACCCTTACAGTAAGGAACTTATTCGTTATATCTAACCTGAGCTGCTTCTGTCTAAGTTTGAACCCATTCCCCCCTTGTCCTATTGTTACAGTCTCTGATGAAGAGTCCTTCTCCAGCATCCTTGTAGGCCCTCTTCAGATACTGGAAGGCTGCTATGAGGTCTCCACAGCCTTCTCTTCTCCGGGCTGAACAGCCCAAACTTTCTCAGCCTGTCTTCGTACGAGAGGTACTCCAGCCCCCTGATCATCTTGGGAATGTGAGGGAAGTGTCATGAACACCTTATGGTAATTGTTAGGACTGGGTGGACATCAAAGGCGAAGATCAGTCCATGCTGCACCCAGGCTAAATTATGGATGTTTCTAATGAGTTAGTAGCTGATTTTGGGAGTGCAGATCTAAACAGAACTTTCTGAATGTGGTTCTTTCAGACGAGCGTCTTGCTGAAATCTGTGAAAGTGTATATTAGTGTTAATCAGAACCAAGTCATTTTAAACATGCTGGCAGGTCTCCTTGGTGTGCTAAGAAGGCCAGAGCGCTTAGCCTTGAAGGTGTGTTAGCTCCTAGAAGAGCAATGAGTTTCCTTTAGGAGTGTCCTTTTTCTGGCTCTGTAGTTTAAAAGCAGCTCTGTAGTTTGTCTCCTGTGGCTGCATCAGATGGAGCCTTGTTGAGAAAATAACTTGAATTAAGTCTTGCTGTGTTGTTCTAGCACAGGTCGCAGTCAGGAACAGAGCTCCAAATTTCCCAACTTTGCCTTAAATTTTCTGTGTCTCCAGGCCAAGATGATTGTCATTCCATCTAACTGATGTTTTTGAGCTTGTTTTCCTAAGAAAATCAACTAATGTAGCTCATTCAGTCACTGTGTATCCTTTTTGCCCCAGTGCTTTTTCTTTCTTTCTCCATCCACATCACTTTTGAGCCTGTTAACCAGGTTCAATAACACAAAAGCAAGCCAAAATCCCTGAAAAGAACCTGACATGGTTTAGGCTTCTTTTAGTGGCCCTGCCTATGGGCAGCTTGTTTGCTCTGGTAGGAGCCATACAGGGCGAAGAGTGGGACTTGAGGACCAGCATAGCTGGGGCGGAAAAGGCACTTGCCTTCCTCTAACTCCTAACCTGCAGCAGATGTTGAGCTTACGGATAAGGCGGCATAGGGTGTCCCAGGTACCATTTGTCCCATGGTGAACTGTGGATCCCTTCTGGCGATTTGGTTTGGCCCCGGTTGTTTGCAAGGCTCTCCAGCAGCAATAGATCACAAGCTTGGCATGCAGCTCCTTGTCGTTACCTCAGCCTTCTCTCTGGAGCCAATTCTTACCAGGCTTGAATTGGGGAAGTCAGAAGGAGGGATCAAAGAGGAGGTGCATCTGGAACCTGAGAGGTCAGCAGGCCCACAGAATAGGGCACACTGGAGTGGCCACGGTGTTTCAAAGCTGTACCGTCCCAGCAGCTTCAACATGCTTGGCATTTTGCCCCTTCAGAGGGTGCTTAGTTCAGCTGAAGGGCAAGAGGAGGGTTTTAAGAGTAGCTAGCAAAAAAGGTAAAAGCTCATATGGCATTTAAGCTTTGCTAGCCATTGCCAAGTTTCCACATGTTTATAACATTGAGTGCTCCCGTAAACAAGATCTTAGCCCACACCCTCCTCCTGCGTAGGTGGCCACAGAGGTATCACTTAAAACCTTGTACATGCCTGTGTGCAGCCATGGTAATGGCTGACCTAATGACTCTGCAAACTAAACTCTAAATTTCAAGCCTCATTGTATGGCTGACAGGGCTAGGAAATGCTTGCGTGTCTCAAGGCTTCCTGGACAAACTGGTATCATGTGAAGTATTTCCCGTTCCTGAGTTGAGGAGTACACTAAAGGCAACTGAATAAAAGGAAAAATAGCACAGCCTGAAGATGAAAGGAAGCAGCCTCTCCTTTTGGGTTAAATAAGTAGGTGTGAAGCTCTGAGACTGAGGGTTGTTCTGATTTGGTTCACAGGAGGCTTTATTGAAACCCATGCTGGGCTGGGCTTGGGGTGCTTGGCTTATTTGAAGTCTGATGGAGGTTTGGTCACTGATGCAGGTGGAGGTAACCTGCTGGCCAGGGGTTGGTTGGTGCCTGTTGATAAAGCACATCCCAGTGTGGCAGCAGAGTTCAGCCAGGGGTGTGGCACAGCAGTCACAGTGGGGCATCTCCATCCTCCAAATAAAAGCCATTGCCTGTTATTCCCAAGCCTCAGTCTCTCAGTGGGCTCTTTCCTGAGGGGAATGAGGGTCTTCTCTAACTGCATCTCTACACACCCTGACAATGCCCCCAGTGGTTATTCATCTGCTTTTCCATCTCTATTTCACTTCGCTTTTGGTTTGAAGCTCAGAAGCTCTCAATTAAGCCAAGGGGGTCTCCTGCTCCACCTGCTTCCCTTAACCTTAAAAGGGATGTTTTGGTGCTTCCAGGAAAGTGTTTTTGAAAGTTGCCCAGCACTCACTAGCTCCTTTATTCTCTGTAGAATCTTCCCACGGAATCCTTCCCAACTGAGTTGAAGTTTGCTAATCTAAAATCTATATACATATTTGTAATAGATGGTACTGGGGAGGATGCAGTTCCAGCTGTCTAAGAGATAAGGAATAGCAGGCAGGAGGAGGGGTGGAGAGACAGAAAAACATCTTCTGTTCAATCACTAACAGGAAACACTTGATCACAAAAGGACATTGTGTGGGAGGGCCAAGATTTCTTGAACTTGTTTCAGTTCTCTGAAGTTATCTGGAATAGAAAGAATCAGAAAAGTGATGGGCTTCATGTGTGCACAAAGACATATTGTTGGATTGTGCTGGAGAAGTCCAGACCAGTGGCCTCCAGGGAACTTTGGGCCATTGCTTTCCTGGTTTGTTGATTCAGACCAAGATGTATTTGCAGTTAGAGGAAGAGTTTTTAGTTGAGTGTAACACACGGACTAGCAGAACAAGGAAATCTTTGAATTTTCCATCGCAGTTCTTAAGTTTTCTGATGATTCTACTGGGATCTCTCTCTTTCTGGAAAGGAAGCTTCATAGTTTGTAGAAATCTTAGTATTTCAGGTTTTAATCAATGTGCATTTGGCTTATTCATTTGTCTGAAACTGTCACTTTTCAAAAGGTCAAAATCAAACCCACTTGACTGCAAACATACTGGTTCCTTTTTATTTGTTCTTTGGAATAGGCTGAAAAGAGGCTGCTTGTGAGGTTATGCAATTTCTTGCTTATCTTTGGACTTTGCCTCAAACACGAGGATGAGAAAAATGTGTTGTGATCATCAAACCAAGATGAATTTACATGCCTGGCAATAAGACTCTGTGTTGAGAAATGGAATGAATCTGCTTAGGGATATATTTAGAGAGAGGAACTGTAGTGACGCCACATGCGAGTGAATTTGAATTTAATTCAGTGAATTTAAATACACTTGTCTAATCTCCCTGACAAAAGTGTATCACTTGCTTTATAAATGCATTTTATCTGTTGGCTTGGTTTTGTGTGGTTTTAGTTGTGTGCTGTCAATTTTTAATTAAGATGTAAGAGCCTATTTTTTTTCTTTAATCCAGGTTAAGAGCTTCATACAGAGTTGTTGTTTCTGAATGTTGTTGTTCTTGTATCTCCACACATTAAATGTAAAAGCACAGCTCTCTACTCCCTCCAAATTAATCAAGAAAGAGTTTCACTAGTGTTAGGAAACCTGGGTAGCTATAGCAGTGATCTGGCCTCCTCTCACCGTCTCATAGCTGCACAGCTCTTCATCTCAACAGAAATGGCATCAGCGAATTATGCTTACTTACAGTGTACCAGAATATTAAGGTTGTGGTTTTATGATTCAGGAAATCTGGATTGAAGGTGGTGTTTGTGGGATCAGAGGCACTCTGCAAGCATGTGGGTTGGTAGGTTTATTCAGTACAGTTTCACTCTGAAAATTCTCCTTTGTGTGCACAAGAATGTATGAACGCTGTTTCCCCACCCTTCTCAGCAGACCTTGATCTGGTTGGCCGCTGTAACTGTGCAAGTCAGGTATTGCTGTTCTACCTTGGAAAGCAGCATCCAAGTCCTAACCAGGATTGGACTTGGCTGGCTACTGTAAGAGAAGTGTGACTGTTTCTGTGTTCCTGAGTGCATTGGTGATGCTTTTTTAAAATTTAATTTCTAACTTAGTACCAAAGCTGAGGCTCTGTTGGCTGAATGAAGCGAGGTCTAAAGCCATTCCTGATGTTTTTAACATGACTGGTGACAGCCATCAACATCATTGAGCCAGAAAACCTTCCTGTATTTGTAATGGAAGGACGGACAAAGCAGTTTTAAAATACAAAAGCCTTGTATGTCTTACACCAGCCAGAATGACAAGTAGTAGTTGGTGGGAAAGGGGAGGAACTGAAGGAGGTAGTGCATCATATACTACACAAAATTGCAGAGGGTCTGCTAGTCGTGCATGAAAGGGTTCCTGCTAATATCTTCAAATCCCAATTCTTAAAGTAGACAAGATATTTGGTATGGAGAACATCAAAGATTTGGCCGTAGATTTTCTATTCTTGCCTTCAGACAGCAAGGCTGAAATCCTACCTTAAAACCTGAACTTAAATAATTAAGAGGCTTTTCAAAAGGAAGTAGGTGATCGCTGGCTGGTAGTATTTCAGATGTGTTAACCTGTAAGTAAATACTGTTTTCACATTCATTTGGCACTGGTCCTGGAGAACTGGGCGGGTGCACACTGTATGTGTAGGCATGCTCACTGTTGCAGTTGTAGGGTGCAGGGTACACTTGCTCAGATCCTTGGTTAATGGTTGTTTTTTCCCTTGTGGTTTGTGCCAAGCTGGATTTGGATGGAAAATGGAATTAAAAAAGCACCAGGCTTGTTTAAAGACTAACTATTAGTGAAACAAAAGCTTGCTCAAATGCTCTTCTGTTTGACAAAAATGTGGTTTTATTCCTTGAAGTTACTCAAACAAAGGAAGCATTGTGGATTCCCCCCCCCCCCCCCCCCACCCACCTTCTATTTACTTTGTTATTTTTTATATAATGTACTCTATTGATATAGGGAGATGTGAGAAGAGACAATTCTCTGCCACTGAAAGCACCG
>WYDI02015416.1:0-22274 GCA_009867235.2 Psittacus erithacus
CATTATTATTATTGGTGGTAGCAGCAGTGATTTGTGTTATACTTTAGTTACTGGACTGTTCTTATCTCAACCCGTGGAAGCTGCATTCTTTCGATTCTCCTCCCCATCCCTCCGGGGGGGGGGTGGGGGGAAGGACAGGCTGTGGGGGGAAAAACAAGCAGGCTACATGCTTTTCTAGTTTACAACTAAGCTTAAACCACGACACACCCAGAAAACAAAAAAAGAGAAGATTAGAGGAAATGGTTGTATGAGGATGTAAGTCCAGCGGAGTCCACTTTTGTACAGCTTATGCTTTATAGTCAGTCTCAAGGCATAGGCTCGAGTTACACAGTCTTGCCTGGCTTGTCCATGACCATGACTGCAGGCTCTCGTACATGTGGAATAGGACACCTTAACTCAAGGCACTCTTAAGTCAGAGATGAGTCTTCCCACATTGCATTTTTTATACACGTAGCCAGCCACATGCACCACGGCTTCACTGGTACACAGCAGTGCGGAAGTGATGGCTTCATTTGAGACTGAGCCCTGCTAAAGAGTCGCAAAGAACTTCAATGTGTGATCTCTGAAGTGTTACTCCCCTTAGACTCTGCATTTTCACTTGCCTTGCAGCCACTTTCCTCCCGTGTTGTCTCAGGGAATTCCCCTCAGACCCTTCACTGGCAGCCAAGCTGGTTCAGTGATTCCAGTGACCAGCAGAAAGGGGTGTTGTTCTCCCATCCCTCTCTCCTGCTCTTTTCTCTGCTCCTTTTCTCCACCCCTAGCCACCCAGTCCCCTTCGTGTATCCACACAGCACAGGGAGGAGAGCTAAAGAGGCAATGAATTAAAAAAACCACAACAAAACAAAAACCCCTGGAAACCAGCAGTTACTCATCAGGCTAATGAGAAGTTCTGTTGTTACGATGACTGCCTCAAGCCCCTTATGAAGGGCTGAGCCTCCAGGATGCCTGTCACTGGCCTGGAAGCTCCCAGAAACCAGCCAGACTCTGAGCAAGCTGTCGTCAGCTTGGGGTGCACCTCTGAATGAGAACTTCTGGGAGCACAAGAGATAGCTACCTGGTGTCAGCTCCCATACATATCTTCATTACGACACTGGGACTCATCAACCTCTATCCGCTATCGCCTTGTGTCAGTCTGAAGGCTCATGTGTATAATCCATGTGATAAAACACACTCAATGATTGCCAGTCTGCACTGGAAAATTTCCCAAAGATTTAGATCCATCATTTACAGAATTAACCTCTGCTATCTTGTTGGTCATCTAATTTAATGAAAATTTTAGGTTTTATTTTGTTTAGCTTTAGTAGAGCTAATGTGAATTTAGAAAGCCCAAGCCACTTTAATTTATTAATGACCTCTTTCAAAATGCTGAGTATATGCAGAGGTAAACTGCTTTAAGCACATCAATTACTACAGTCAGTCATAATTAACCATTGAGTGGAGAAGCCAAGAAGATTTTCAGATTCCAAAGACTTCACACACTACAAAGTACTTTATGCCAGTTGCTTCTTCCATGTCAGGATGCTTTCTACAGGCAGAGACATCTCCTGTGGTCAACGTAGATGAGATGCTCTATTCTCCAGCTGAAGTGCTAAAGGATACACATCAATGGCCTTAAAGCACCCAGGTATTACCAGAGAAGAGAGACACTGCTAGAAAATTAGGGAAGCTGATAGAATAAGAGCTCCCTGAATATGCTGCTCCCACAAAACTGAGGTTTAAATGGCCAGGAGGAACTAGCTGTATCAGAAGACATCCCAAATCCTGAGCTCAGGTGCTCACAGGATGTGCAAGAGAAAGCATGTTAAATAATTGAAAGAAGAAAATGAAATGGGGAAGCAGCATTAGTTGTATCAGATCTACAGTCTGGGTCTGAAGGCTGAGGGTAGCAGAGATGAGCTGGATGGGAGGTGGGAAGAGTTCTTCTTTTTCCCATGACCTTCCCATTTCTCCAGCTGGAATGCCTTCAGTTCCTCCACACTGTCTGGGACCTTCCCTTCCTTCCTCCCCAGTAACATCGTCTGCAAGTCCACTCCACCAGCCCAGAGCCAGCATGTCTGGGATAGCTCCAATCTATGTTTTCATTTCTGTGTACAAGACCAACCGAATAAGATGAAATAAAATTAAATGACCATCACTTCACACTGAAGATCACTGGTGACACTTCTCTGCATCTCTACAGGACCTCTGGCCTCTGATCACTCTAAACTTGCCGGAAATTCAGAACTTTGAGCACTAAAGTTTCCATTCAATCTGTTTGAAATGCCAAAGGAATTAAAAAGTCATTAAAAGAAGAGCAACTTCACTTTTCTCAAAAAGCAGATGAGCAGCAATGAAGGGAGACTGCACATGGGGAAAAACAAAAATAGATTCAAATGAGGCAAATGCTGTATTTCCTGGATTATTTTGTTTATTTTTGTCACTACTGAGAGTACTTTAGTCAGAAAAAAGAGGGGCATTTGGCTCCTAGCAAATAACTTCTTTGTTCTGACAGTTAGACTATGAGCATTTCCTAACAGACTTTTCTTGAATGTTCTTTGTAGATGCAAATCCATCTTAATTTCTCTGCTTTTCAGCAGAGACCAGGCAAGGAAATGACTTATGAAGAGTCTGGACTTTTCCTGGCTGAGCTGCTGACAAGGGCATAAAAGAAAATACATCTAAGACCTAGACACAGGATATTTTTCTTCATGCATTGTTCGAGGATACTGATGCCATTCCCAGCGGAGGAACTTTCTTACCAGCATGTCCCTCCCTCCCTGACCAGTTACCTCCACCCCCCCTGCGCAGTGCTAATGCCAGAAATGAGTCCTGCACTGCACAATGCTTACTGATGGAAGGACGGGGCTGAGAAAGTAGGGATGTTCCTCAGAGCTGAAAAATAGCTCCTGCCCAACCCAAGCTGTTGCATGACTGAGTTAATTCATACATTGCATAAATAATTTATTTCTTTTTGGCATTTGGAAATCCATATCCAAGGAAGAATTTCTATAACCGCTGACAGGCAGTTTGCCAGTGACTCCATGTCCTCAAAATTTCTGCCTGCTGGGGGTAGAGCAGTTTGTATTTTTGGTGTTGGTCACTCTGCCCTTCCTACAGTGTCACAGTCACCTCTTTCTTCCTCATTATAACTCAGCTGCAGAATTCTTCCACCCTCCCTGAGAGCCAGGGACTGTATCTGCTGTGCAGAAACTGTGTTAAAAAATTCCATGGCCAGTTTCAAGAAGTGTCTGAAACACACAGTAAATGTGGCCACATAGAATGGTTTCATCGGAGCTATGTATACACAGATCTGGATAAACCCTTCTAAATGCTCTTGGGGAGCAGAATGAGAGGAAAATCATAGAATCATAGAATGGTTTAGGTTGGAAAGCACTTAAAGATCATCTAGGCCCCACCCCCCTGCCATGGCCAGCACCTAGGCCTCACACTAGGCCATGTTGCCCAAGCCTCTGTCCAGCCTGGCCTTGAACACCGCCAGGGATGGAGCATTCACAACTTCCTTGGGCAGCCCATTCCAGTGCCTCATCACCCTCACAGTAAAGAACTTCCTCCTTATATCCAATCTGAACTTCCCCTGTTTAAGTTTTAACCCGTTACCCCTTGCCTTATTGCTACATTCCCTGATGAAGAGTCAGTCCCTGATGAGAAGCCAGGAGCTTTGCATGTTCCACAGCTCTCCCCCACAGCATGGGAAGCCAATCCTTGGCCAGAGGTGCAGCTCACGAAAGTTATGGGGATCTTATTCCAGAAAAATACCTCCAGCCTTTTCCAGCAGTGAGCAGGGCAGAGCCTGAGGCAGGCTGGGCCAGGACATTTGGAAAGAGAGCACAGGCAGCACAGTGACCAAAACCAGTTCTACAGCATGAAGGAACCCCGGCGCACAGGACAGCTGCTGCTGTGTGAACCACCACAAGGAGCTTGGGTGGAGGCTAAGAACACATTACCAGACTGCAAAGGCTTGTAATACTTCACTGTGAACCACTCAGCTCTTACTAACTGTCTTCCTCCCTGTTGAAGAACAGATCCCATAGAAATTGGCTCACTGACACAAACACTCTTCTGTATGGAGCGTCATATTTCTTAACCATGGTGTGACAACAGAGGTTACCCTGGGAAGGACTGTAGCTTGGGAATCATTGCAAAAGTAACTGTAAAAAGGTAATGATTACTCTACAGAAACTACTTTCTACCTACAGAAACTACTTTCTACCTATCACTTCCCCATCACAGCCTCGTACTCGGTGCAGTGAAAGCTACACTCCTGATCGAAGTCGCTGTGACAATA
Source organism: Psittacus erithacus (assembly GCA_009867235.2). Lineage (NCBI taxonomy): Eukaryota > Metazoa > Chordata > Aves > Psittaciformes > Psittacidae > Psittacus > Psittacus erithacus. Next base: position 4,286 of record WYDI02015416.1, read on the forward strand.
TGATGTCTGATCACTGGCTAGGAAATAGAAGTAGTAATAATTTTGTACCTTTGTACCACTGTGAATTTTGATTCACAATGAATACTATAAAATGATGAGTTGAATTTATTGATGTTGTTCTCAAAGCAGCCAGCTGAATAAAATGATCAGTTATGTGACCCATCCTGTTATCTAGATAGATGTGAACGCAAATAGTGAGGTATGTCCAAGAATACTGAGTATAAGGCCCTTCTTTTAAAATTAGCAACCCTTGTATCTACGAGCAAGCCAAGGGAAGAAAAAAAAAACGGCATTTTATTTTTAATTTAATATATTTAATCATTCTTATATATAAAAAATCCATGAATTACTAGTCTATTTTTATTTTATGTATTACAGAGCACTTACCTCATTTCTATTGCTAGTCAAATAAATCATTACGAAGACTCTTGCATGAAAAGAAATGAGACTATCAAATAGACACAGAATAGCTGTTCAATAGACAAGCCCATAAATAGCCAACACATAACAAAGTTTAATACAATTCCTTCTAAAATAAAAAATACAGCAAAGTAACATGAAATGCAGTGCTGTATGTGCAGCACAATGCACCTGAAATTTTGGTGCTGCATCTGGATGTTACTTGTGTCTTTTTATCTCACAGATCTGTACTGCTGATAGATGTGTTGGATCAGCAGAAGAGCAAAGGTCTGAGCTCCTCCATCCCACTCCCATACCACAATGCTCCTGGGGGCTTTGGGTCAGCCTGGAGTAAGGAGAGTGGAGATTTTGGGGTCATTTGTCTGGTTTTCTATGTTGTTTCTCAAGAAGCAGATGAGCAAGTATTTGATGAGTTTAACTCCAGGCATGCTCCTTGCTAAAACCAGTAACAAATGTTTTGCAGTGTACCCAGAATAATCATTTGCCTGTGTTGCCTAATTGTCTCTGTCATAAATTAAACAACCCTGGTGCCTTTGTTAACAATTCCTTGATAACATCTGTTGATCAGGAGGTTTCTAAGAAATGACAGTGGTCTAAGGAGTCCACCAAGCTGCTTCCTCAGCCAGCTTCTGTGCTCAGATATGTCTCCTGAATTTTGATTTAAACCAGTTTATTTTGTATTGAAACATGAGCTGTCTCTTCTCATACTGAATAAAACCCAGAAAAACTGGAATGCCTTGGACGGCTGGGTTTAGAGTTGTTGAAAATAGTGAGTGCAACAAAGTATCATTGAGCAGATCATTTAACAGCAAGAGAAACTAGTATCAGCAAGAATTTTCTGGGAAAATGGCTCGCACTGGGGGAGCTACCAGCAATCTCGGACATTAAACTGAAAGCTGTGTTTCAGTAGCAACTTGGGTGGCCAAAGTCCTTCCCATGGCTTGCTTACTGCAACTTCCTTATGTTTTAAAACCCTGAGGTCCGCTGCAATTGTCTGGCTGAACTTCCCATAGAGCACATTTCATCAAATTATCTTGCAGTGCCTAAAGACGGGAGACAGCCTTCAGCAATTGATCTCAACCTATGTTTTGACTTGAGATCAAATCTCCAGAACTGCAGCCAAAACCTGACATTTTACTGCTGGGCCATCACACCTAAAATTTTAACATTAATGATATAATTTCCCTCACACTTTTATCACCACAGCAAATTGGTGGCACGTATGCCGATCATCTAAAAGCAGAGCTACTAAATGCATGCAGAACATTTTAAAATAGAAAGGCTTTTGAGAGAAATCAGCCTGCAGTGTTGTGCAGAACATGGATTCAGCTAGTACAAAATTATGTAATTGTAGATATTTTTCCCTTTTTCCTTGACCAGTTTCAGTCCCTACTTACAAATGCAAAAGTAGAAGAATAATAAATACTTGGAAGCACCTTAACTAGCTGGCTTTGGTAGTCTGAGGCTGCATATCAGTTCCTCAGCTTAAAGAGGATGCTGTCTGCAAATGTTTTAACTCATCTGGTCTAAGAAAACCAACTGCAGGCCTTATTTGCTGTGCCACTTAATCATGTCTGCAAAGAACCACCCCATCACCTGCCTATGACAGTTTCAGCACTGCATGAAAAACACTTGCAAAAGGTCTGTCTTCAGTCCTCTCCTCTGGCACCTTTCAGGGCCTTCCTCTCTTCTTGGGGCGCATCTCTTGAGATGCTCTGGAGGCAGACTCTTCCTTATTCTGACTGTGGGCACTCTCAGCAGACACAGATGTGCTCAGAGGAGTCATCAGACCTTTGAAAGCCTTTCAAAATAAGCCTGGAAATAAGGATTACCTAAAAGGCTCGGCAAAGGAGAGATTATGTGCTTTTAAGCATTTAGAGTCTAGTTGTGGGCATTCACATGTACAGAGCACCAGGAGATGTATGTGCCGCAAACATAAAGTACAAGCTACTCTGCATCTCTGCCCACCACTGTCTGCAGCACAAAAATCACCCTTAGCCCCATATTGCAGAAGGCTTCCCCATCCCTTCCCGCTGCAGTCCTGCATCCAGCTCTGGGGAAACAACACAAGAGGGACATGGAGCTGTTGGAGCAAGTCCAGAGGAGGCCATGGAGATGCTGCAAGGGCTGGAGCAGCTCTGCTCTGGAGACAGGCTGAGAGAGCTGGGCTTGTTCAGCCTGGAGAAAAGAAAGCTCCTTAAGGGGAGACCTTAGAGGAGCTTCCAGCACCTAAAGGGCTACAGGAAATCTGAAGAAGGGCTTTGGACAAGGGCCTGGAGGGACAGGACAAGGGGGAATGGCTTTAACCTGACAAAGGGGAGATTGAGATGAGATCTTAGGCAGACGTTCTTCCCTGTGAGGGTGGTGAGTCCCTGGCACAGGTTGCCCAGAGAAGCTGTGGCTGCCCCATCCCTGGCAGCGTTCAAGGCCAGGCTGGACGGGGCTTGGAGCAACCTGGTCTAGTGGAAGGTGGCAGGAGGTTGGCACTGGATGGTCTTTAAGGTTCCTTTCAGCACAAAAACCAGTCTGGGATTCTATAATTCAAGTGATGGGTTCAACAGTTTCAGGTGGGCTTTCAGCCATTTAGACATTTCTGAGAGCAGGACATTATGTCAACCTGGACTTTCTCTCCTATGCCTCCATGACCATCACCAGGGAATGATTTCCTGACATTACTAGTGAGAAATCTGTGTAAATAACCATAATACATTTCTGTCTGTCTGCACGGCATTACTTGCACTCCATCATCAATTTTGAATGCATAAATTGAGTTTGATAATACACCTGGTTATGACTCTGTAAGAAAAGCAATTATAAAGGGTTTCTGGAATTCAAATGTCTGAGCTGGTGCTAGCTGTGTAGTACCTGTTTAAGCAATCTCAGTATTGTATATAAGCTTCTTCATTAAAAAAAAAAAATGCTTGGTTTGTTTGTTGTTGTTGGTTGGTTGTTTGGTTTTTCTAAGTATAGAGAATAACAAGAGCAGCAGACTGGGTCTTCTTGTACAATTGCACAAATACCACCCTACTACCACAATGGCGCCAAATTGTCCCCTTTGACAACAGCAACTGAAAGCCTCAGGAAAGTCATAGACCATGTGCCATACTTGAAACTGATAGTTTCCTCCCCCTTCGTCTTTTCAAACTAACCCTAATCCTAATCCTGGCCACCCAAATTCTGTCTCCCTGCAGCCAGTTTGCAGGTTTGCTGGGCAGATCAGAGAACAGAAAGCAAACCACTGACCTGCGTGCTGCTAACCTGCCAGAATCCTGTCCCCTGTGAGCAGGATAAAGGCTTTAAATTAAAGAAAGATCCAAAAGATACACAAAACTTGCCTCCTTAGCATGATGCAGCAGAAGCAGCTGGACAGAAGGGCCGCCAGGTGTCTGGTAGGTGCTGATTGTGGCTGCCAAGGGGTTTGTGTTTGCTTGCGTCTCCAGGAAACCCTGGTGCTGGCTCCAAGAAGGAAGTGCGCTGGGGATTCGTTTGTTCCTCTCTCTTATCCCATCTAAACTGCTGAGATCGATTCTCTGGGGAAGGGGCTGAGGAGCTGCAGCTTCCCCAGCCTGCCAGAAGAGGAGCCATGTGGGGATACTGGGGGTGAAGAACCCTCCCTAGCAGTACCCCAGCGACGGCTTCATGGCAGCGGCTTGGCTGCATCTGGAGTTGCATGGGAACCACTGCATCCAGCTCCCCCTGCCTCCCTCCAGCTCCCCGTGCCTCCAGCTGCATGTTCAACATCTACCCAAGAAGACGGGCACAGTGGATTGCCTTTCAAGTGCAATATATGGTAAATTACAAGTGGTTCAGGCAGTGTGTTGTCACGTTTGCAGATAATTTCCCCAAGACCTGTGGCACCAGACCTTGCAGGAGCCTCTTCTGAAGACTGTTGTCATTACTCTTCACCTGGTAGTTGTGGTGTCAAAGCAGCGTCCAAGGGCTTGAGAGCTGATTTGTTAGAAGCATTCAGCATCATTCTTCATGTCCAGGTGGGCTGGAGAAAAGCAAAGCCATAGCCAGCATAAATGAGATGGGTGTCCAAGAAATGATAAATAGTGCTGTTTTTCACATGAGGTCTTGCATGTTGGGCAGGTGGTGGTATTCTGTTAAGGCGCATGTCGTCATCAGCATCTGGGGGCACAGAGGAGGATCTGACACACATGGATCACAGTGTAAATGATCACAGAATCACACCTGACAGCCCTGTCCAACCAGTGAAGTCTTCTAATGTTTTGCTTTTCTTATGCTGCGTGGATGTGCAGGGCACAACACAGAGCTGACCATGTCAAGGCGTGCGTCAAAACACAAAATGACAGTCCCTTTTTGTTGATGCTTCTGCAAACAGAAAATGACTGTGATTTTCTACAAACATACGTCGAAAGCAAGAGCTGAATATGTAAGAAAGCTAAAAGGCCCTTAAGGAAATATCACTGAACATAGGTGATATTTTGTCTTGTGAAAATGGTCTCAAATCAGTTTAAATCCTCCTGTAGCACTGTAGAGATAAAATGTCATATACTGACAGGTGGATGGCTCCACTGGAGAAACCAAAACGTTCCACAATGGAACATTTGTGCACCCTCCTCACCTCTGTTCTGGTGAAAACGACCTGCAAAACCATCCCAAGGCAATATTTGGAAGTTCAACATTCTGAAGTCTGGAAAAGGCACAAGTCCTGTCTCATAGGACCCATTTTGGGAAAGAAGGTGTGAAAATCAGCCACCTAGCTGAAATAAATCTCCCTTGATGCAACCCCATGACACAACCATGAGCAATATCACAGCACTTGTCTCTTAGAGGACAGACAGCATTTTGTCTTTATGTTGGACAAAAAGGAACCGAGCCCAAAATCCACCACAACTGGCCACTTCAAATTTATCTCTGTGTCCTGTCTGACCCGCAAGTATCTCCTTTCCTCCCTATCCAAAATATAACCTTCTAGGATGACTAGAAGAGGAACTCCATATACACTCTATCAGTTGCTGATGGAAAGGAACATCCTAGAAGCAAGGATATTGCCTGATTTATCAACCAAACTGAAGGTGAGCTGTTATTAGAAGCTCAGATCTGTTGAGTACCAAAGTTTGCGAATATAAAATATGATGAAAACCTGGATTAATCACCAATATGAAAAAGATATGTCTGTTTTAAATAAGGAATTAAAGTTTTCTAAGACTTATTTCAAGACTCTCCATGCACCTTCGCAGCTAACAGGAGGTTTGACCTACTTCTCACACAGAAGCAAGACAAAGATATTTATATATGCTCCTTATACACAAATATTCTTTTATGCTCCTTCTATATATATACATTTCTTTCACAATAACAATGCCCTGTAGAGGCTTAACAAGTAATAGTCAGTATTGAGATGATAAGGTTGAGACAATGAAGGCCCAGAGAGCAAGCATCTTAAAAATGAAGAGTCAGAGTAGAATACTTTCATAGGCAGTCAGATGCTCACACTTCATTTCTTTCTTTGACTCTTGGAAAAGGAGAAGTAGTGCTTTTTTTGTTGTTTTTGTTCCTGTTTACTATAGAAATAGAGTAAAGCTAAGCTGTGCTCCCATCGTCAAAAGAACTACATTTTGCTGGCAAAAAAAACCCAATAAAAAGTGCAGAACAGAGAACCTGAAATCAAGCCAAAAGACAATATTTTGCTTTTTACAAAATATTTTACAAAATTACAAAATTTTTGCTTCCATACAGAAGACAGAGTAACGGAAAATTGTTTTAAAATGTGGCAATAGCTTTTGTATTCTGAATTTTTTTCAGGGAATGCTCTTGAGAAGTACCAGGTGAACCACACACATTTGAGCTTTCTGGAATATGTCCTCAGCTTGTTGCCGTCTTAATGGAACGCTCTGGTTTTGGACAACGTTTGCAACAAAAGAGAGGTAAGTGATGATCGGGAAATCCTGACTGCTGAGCATAAGAAAAGCTTGAAATAAATAATCGTATTAATAAATTATCTTATTTACAGAGCTGGTCTCTCCTTCATGACAAAAAAGTTTTATTGCTTGAATGGAGTGGTGGAAATTCTTTTCCTAAACAGAAGAATTAAGAAAAAATTGCTCAGATATTAAATGGAAAAGCCTTAAATTACATTGGAATATTTACGTTTTCTGACAAAAGGGATTATCTCCAAAATTACTTCCAAGCAGCTGTAGCAAGAGATTAAAGGTATCAGTTTTGTTACGTATTAAAACACATTGTGACTGATATACTGCCTCTTAAAAAAGAGGAACTATCCAGACTTACACAGTACTGAATAAGGGGAATACTTTTTACAGCCCCTCCCAAGAGGAGAAGGAATTTACTCTTAACAAATACTGCTATGGACTTATTTTAAACTCCATTTCTCAGGAAGGTATTTCAATGTGTAGTGTCTGTCAACACTGTCAATGTCTGCCAACAGCTGGATGTTGATGTAAATATTATTGCAATAAGGTAGAACAGCCTATACTAAAGCAGGTAGGATAGGAGACAATGGGATAGAATCACTGTTTTCTCAAGTCAGTTACTGAAACCCCTGGTTTTTACACATCTGTTTGGTGGAGTGGCACCCAAGCTGCTTGCCTGGGTGGGCAAGTGCCCGTACTTGCTGGTGCTGACCTTTAAAAGACCTTATGAGGCATCCTTCTTTGCCCAGCAAGGGCCAGTACCTCCAGGACCAGTGCAGTAAAGCCAGTTGTGTTCCAGTACTCCACTGGTGCCCTCAAAAACTTCTACTGATCTTGCCCCAGCCCTTTGCTGCATCTCGAAGCATTTCTGCTGATGCCTTTTTTGTCAGTGGGAAGGAGCAGAAGGGCATGTAGAAATATGCTGCTACTACTTTCATCAGCATTACACAACACTTAAGCCAGTGTATGGGTTTGTAAAGGTCTGGCATTTGTCTGGGTTTGTGGTTGCCCCAGGGAGAGCACAAACTCTCCCTGTGTAGATGAAGCCCATAGTGGTATGGTTTAGTGGTGGTCTAGACAGTCCTGGGGTAATGGTTAGACTTGATGATCTTAAAAGTCTTTTCTAACCTGGTTAATCCTATGATTCCACAATCCTAAGTGACAGGCTCCTGGCATCTGTCGCTGACCAAAAAGACTCTGTGCAGCATTTTCTCCAAGTGACAGTAAGAAGGGTGGTGTTCATGATGCCTGTGACAAATTGTATTTTCAGTCAGATGGGCTCCCACGTATCCTGTACCTCAGAAAATTCTCCAGGGACTGGCAGAGCTGCCAGATAACCATGTGTTTCTGAATGCAGCCTCTGCATGGCAGACTCCGGCATGCTATGTTTAGCATGGGGGTGAACAGATGGGCTGTTCACTCAGTGTGCGTGCAGGCTGGGTTCCCTTGTGTGAAATAACGCATATCTAGTCTAGACAGGGATTAAATGGAGACGGGGTGTATTCTCATGAAAGAGCTGCTTGGCTTTTCCTATGCTGGATTTTCATTGATGGTGCACTTCCAACAGGAAGGCAGGCTGCCTCAGAATCAGGGTGCTTGGAAATTTTCCATTTCCATTTCTATTTACAAGACTATCAGAAGGCTGGAGCAGCTCTGCTTTGGAGACAGGCTGAGAAAGCTGGGGTTGCTCAGTCTGGAGAAGAGGGCTCCAGGGAGACCTTAGAGCAGCTTCCAATGCCTAAAGGGGCTACAAGAAAGCTGGCTTCTGACAAGAGCCTGTAGAGATGGGAGAATGGGGAATGGCTTTAACCTGACAGAGGGGAGATTGAGATGAGATCTTAGGCAGAAGTTCTTCCCTGGGAGGGTGGTGAGGCCCTGGCACAGGTTGCCCAGAGAAGCTGTGGCTGCCTCATCCCTGGCAGTGTTCAAGGCCAGGTTGGGCGTGGCTTGGAGCAGCCTGGTCTCCTGGAAATTGTCCCTGCCTGTTGCAGGGGGTTGGGACTAGAAAAGTGACTATCTGTGGGAATCACAGGGTGACTGGGCACCAGTGTGGGGACCATGGGCTCCTCCAGCCCTGGCTCCCCAGAGGCAGCGGCAGTTCACTTTCACCACTTTCACCACTGGCTCGGGATAGGGACCCCAGATAAGCTCTCAGGAGGAAAGATCAGAGGGAATCACTCATATGGGAATCACTAACATGCAGCCTGTAATCACTTGAGAGATTGGGGCAGGAGCTAAAGCAGTTACAGATACTATTTTTTTTTTTTTTTTTTTAATTCAAATGGACTACTTGCATCTGGATAGCACCAGGCTTTCCACTGCTCCAGAAGAAGACACTGTATTTGGCTTCAGCTGGGAGCACGCCGTAAGTGCAGACCTGCTGTGTGAACTTGGACTTGATGGCTGGGGGTTTTTTCACATTTCAAATGCAAATAAAATCATTGCTGGCTTTATTTCAATGTAAAATCTGGAAATTCTTGCTTCTGTAAGCAAAAATCATAACATTCTCTTATAATTGAACATGTGGAGCTAAAAATACATATGTAGCAAGAGAACAGAAATAGAAGGTGTCAGCGGATGCAAAGATTATATCACAGCAGATGTTATATATATGTATACACATTCAAACAGTGTAAGTCACAAAATTTTGAGTGTTAAGCACTTGAAAATCCAGGTCACTTTGTATTAAAACATCTAGAAGACAAAGGTAGCATAATGGTACCGCTATTCCCCTGCATAAGACTACCATGTCTAGTGCAATGTGCTGTTTTACTCTTTTTTATTAACTGAATGACTGGACAGCTGTTCCAATTAGATTTTATGACTTCCAATCAGAAAGGTTATTAGCTCCAGATAAGTAGGAAATGTTTAATTTAACTTAGCTGGACATATGGTCATAGTACTTTTCAATGATGAGCACAACAGAAGTATTTATTAAATTCAGTGGATCAAATCAAACACACTAGCACACCTAACAGCACAAAACCTTGCAATAATATAACTCTTTTATCCCATGATTAAATTAAGAAGACTTACACTTCACATGAAATGTAGTAAAGCCCAAGTACAGCTATATACAGGATATCATAATAAGCACATCAGATTCTGCTAATGCTTCTTTTATTTGGTAGGAATAAGGTGCAGCTTGTAAAAATATTAAGGAACTTGACTTTATAGCTCTTTTTATTGACTCTTCTGAAGGGGATGTTTTGCCTGAGGTTAGTTGCATGTTCAAGGAAGACGGTTATGTATTTACAGTAACACAAAGATATGCCTGCACAGCAGAGAACTTCCCTAGGACTGTGTTCCTTTGCAGACACCACTGGTACAGCCTACTTTGGTTTTTTAAGTATGTTTTCTCCTCCTCTTAACTTTCCATCACTATGAAGGCCTTGTAAATTCTCCTTAAGTGAGAAACACACGCAAGAGTTAATTCTCAATAAAATGACAGGGGCTGCAATTTTTTAATTTTTTGCAGAAAAATGACATTGCTAAGTAATGAATCCACTATCTACTTTTAACATTTTTATCCTAATGATGAAAGCCACGATATTGAGCAATGAAGAGAACAATTTTAGGGATTAATCTAGAAAAAAGAAGAGATACTTAAGGGCATCTGTCTCCCTGTTTGAGCACCCACAGTCTTTTATTACCCTCTGATCAATAGCATGGAGCAGTAGATGTGCAGGGAAATAATTTCTGCATTATGTGCTTTCAAAAATAAAATCTTCTGTGACCATCATCCAAGAAAAAGAGATTGAGAAAAAGGCTTATTTTGTAGAAAGGAAAATGAATGTGCTCCCAATAATTATTTATTGCTTCACTTTAGCTCAGATTCTTTCTAAGTATGCTCTTTCATCAGCATAGACTGCTGTTTCTAGGTTTATCAGAGAAAAGAGGACATTTTCCTCGCTTCATGTATATCTACCAAAAAAAAGGAAAAAAAAGAAAAAAGAAAAAGAAAAAAATGATGAAAGCTGCTTAATATTAAGAGCTCTGATGCCAATGAAATAGAAAAAACTGTGGCTGCTGACATCAGTTAATCCTAAATGGAGAACAATTATTGCAGCTGTTACTGGGAGTATATACATTCAGCGGGCAGGGCATGTTTGGTACAGTGCTTTAAAAACCTCATGATAGACTAATCCTATTTTATCTGCAAAAATGCTCTGTCATGTGTATGTGAACTCTGCATGTCAGATGAAATAACAGTATAATTTCACATTGGTGACATAGTAATGTTGTTAAACAGACTGTTTTAAATAGAAGAAGTATTCGAATATGCTGCTTTGTAGTTGCTCATTTTGTGCAATTGATCCCATAGTATATTTTTATCAGTGGTTTATCTATCTTTGTATGAGTATGATATGTACACTGAACGTATCAACCTAAAACTTTAAAGTTTGGCTGGATAACTATGACATGTGACAGGAGCAGCTGAGAAACATTAAAATAGGACACCCTTCCCATAATCTCCACTCTCGCTCAAAACCATTTGTTGTCCTAGCTGATGTTTAGGAGTGGAAAATGCCTTACATAATGAAGGTCAGCATAGTGAGTGTCTTTTTGAAAGTCTCATTCAAAAAGGCCCTGTGTATGGTTCGCCATTCCAACCCTTGCTGGTCCTCACCGCAGGCAGCTATAGGACAGAGCAGGATGGGACCAGATGGGTTGTCACCAGCCACCATGATTAATTAGTGGCTCTGGCTTTGAGACCTGATCACTTGTGCATGAGGATATCTCTCCACTGAAGATATTGTCTATGATGTGCTTTTACTCAACTATTATGCTGCTTACTTAGGCAGCTGATTGCTTTTATCCCTAATAGTTGTTGCAAGAATGGTGTCACACTTGTTCTAGAAATTGTGATGTTTTTAGTGGTTGAGGCAGGGTCAGTTTTATTGTGATCCCCTCTGTCGGTCAACACTTAACTTGTATTTCAGTATTACTTCTTTGAGAAATCCAGTGAAAGCAAGAGAGCCTCTATAAACTCTAATGTAGAATGACTCTCTTGATAGCCATGGAGAAGAACAATTAATGTAGTTTAAAACTTGGAGTAATACAAGTAAGAAATCATCTCCACAGAGAGAGTGGGCATGTAGTTTTGTTCCTTTGAAGCATCTTGAGACTCACAAAACTTATCAACATGAACAAGCCCTTTTTGGTTAGTGGAGAAAGCAGGAGTTGGTTAAGAGAAATGTATCTTGAAATGTAATCGAAGGAGTCAATTCGGTTTAGAGTTAATGGTAGAAATTAAACATATTTGGTTTGAATATTTTTCAATCAAAAAATACAGAATATTTTGCAGCCAATTAAATAAATCAAACTTGATAGAAACTGGCACAGAGTCCATGATGAAAAAAGGCGCAAAAAAATGATAATCATAGGGGAGCCTGGCAGCATTGCCTAGACACTGCCAACATGAGAAGAGTAAAAGCTGCCAGAGAAAAGGGGAGCTTGTCCATTGCCATCTGACTGGATCAAATAGAAGAAGGAAGACCTCTCAAATCCTGTCCCCCTTCCAGAAAAATAAAATACCAGAGGTAGATACGGGTATTGAAAATACCAGCCTTAGTCTCAACTCAAAAAATACTGTTTGAGTCTCTTGCTGAAGTTGAGACACTTCTGACTGTATTGATTTCATATTGTTCCTCCATTTATAGTACAGAATTTTTTGGCTGAACATAGTGATGCCTAACAAGATTGGTGCAATATTACCCAGAGGAAGAAAAAGCTGCCACGAAAATCATATAAAATTTTGCTGCACTTATAAATACTGCTTCAGAAGATCCTGTATTTTTAATGATTTTTGTGACATTGATGAAACATGTTGTAGATATAAATTGATATTTTTGTTGTACAATGAAATATACGGAAGTATATATATTACACAGCTGTGGGAAAATCACTGTTTGGGAGAAATTAGAGAAAACTGGGATCTAACAGAAATTGAAGTATTATAGAAACCTTTTCAAGGTAAAACACAGTTGCCACTTTCAGGACTATTGGTATGAACAGTATCTACTCCATCACAGTTCCCTGGGCAGCACAACCTTCTATCCTAGAGGAGCAATGGAGGGTACAGCAGAATGGAAACACCGCAGCCAGGCTGTGTTATGCTTCCGGCAAGACTGAGGACTTGATGGACTGATGGACAGCATAGCAGCTGTCAAATGGGAAACATGGAAGATGTCTGCTGCTGAGCCAACAACCATGGCAAAATCACTTTCCTTCAGTGAACCTTGGTCATTATAATCTCATTATAATACTGATGCACACCTCCATCCCAGAGTTAACTGCCTCCAAGGAACGACCGCGACTCACTGAAGATGTGCTCTGTATTTCTTATTGGCTACATCTTAAATTGAGAAGTGAGAGAATTTTACGCCAATCAATAATACAAGAATGTATGACTGGAGTCACTCAAGCACCACCTGAGAGTAAAGAAAAATATAAAAGTGAATGAGAGAGGTGAGGAGATAGGGAAGACTCCATCACAACCTCTGGGATCAGCTGATGGGCTGAACTTTTCTTCTCCCCCATAGGGACACCTATTGGGTAAGAACTTTATCTTACGCGCACTAAATAACTAACTCACACCAGCTGTTACTGTATACCACTTCAAGCTTGGTTTCGCAGACAGACCCTATCACCAACAATCCATGAACCTTCGTTTATCAGTTTTACATCAATAAAATGTGTTATTCTGTAAACTATCAGTGTTAGTCCTTCATGGGCACCAGCAGTCACCAGCTGTGGGCAACATAAAGTGGGCAGACCCGCTGTAGGGTCCCCCTGGTGCTGTTGGCACATTTCTCTGAGCAAGTCAGTCAAATCACCCTCTGACCTAGCAGGAATGGTCAGTGAAGGGTCCCTGTAATGGGACAAAAGCAGACTGGTCAGGTGCAAGGTTCTTAGCTTTCCTGCAGTGCTGATAGACAGATCAAACACTAGAGTCAAGAAAATCTCCCCGCCCACCCTTCCACGTGACTACAATGTAATGAAGATATTATTTAGCTGTTCTAATGACACGACATTTCTATGACCTTGCTTTGAGTGTGTAAATCCCTGCCAAGGCATTGGCTGATGAAGATCAGAAGGATGTAGATATGTAGTTTATTCAGACAGAGGTGTTTATTACTAATCCTCTCTGATGTTTTGCTAAGCATTACTAAGTAAACAACTCACCAACACATTTTCCCCTGATATCTAGGATATTTAATTTATTGGTTTTTGTTGTCAAACAACTTTTTAGAGAAATTGTCATTTCAAAAACCATTGATGGCTGAGTCCTTTGGACACGTGGAGGCCAATGATCTGATGTGTCTTTTCATCCTTTTCTTTCAGAAGGTCACACAGGGTATAAGCAAAGGCAGTCATTAGCCTCCTCTACCATTCTGGAAGAGCCAACACATTCCCATTCATATCCCTAAGCAGTGCTATCTCAGCTCTTGTAACCTGAATTCCTGGCACAATGTACAACAGAGAAGGTTATGCTATTTTTTCCTACCAGACGATCACTTTCCATAGCTACAATGTTAGCAAAAATTGAGAACATAAAAAAAAAAAATAAAGAAATAAAGGAACACTGATATATTCCAGGCACAAAATGACTCATGAAACTCTTCTATTGTTTTAAAACTGCTTTATCATTTGATCAATATTCTATATAGAAAATTTGTAAAGAACTGAATTTGTCTTTTTTATGCCTTCGTTATGCTGTTCCAAACCACTTAGTATTAGGCATTTATGCAAATACTGGCTATGGTTCTCTTTCTATACCTAACAAGACAGTAAGCAGCATCGTGCATATTCACTAAGGAAAACAGGTCTTTAATTAAAAGTAATTTATCATATTATTAATTCAGATGAATGCTTGAAGATGTGTAAGAAGGTTTTGTTAGCTGCAACAAGAGAGGAGGCACAGAAAAACTCAGTAGATAGTCCTCCAGAATGTTTGCTACTTTTATTGTCCTCCAGCTTGGCTTAACCCTGAAGTGCAGCCTGACCTGAATCCTGCTCAGAAAAATGTAATTTTGACTTAGTTCAAGCAGGCATCATCCTACCAGCTGCCCACATCCAGGCAGGATCTCAGTGGATGGCAGAGAATGTAGGTCTCTGCAAGGAAGTGGCACTTGTGATCAATCTCCTGTGAATTCTAATTACAGGGGCTGTAAAGTAGTGGTAATGATGGATGTGGGCAGCGGGCTTTCTCAGCATGTGACAGCCCGCCTTTATTAAATAAGCAAAACCTTCAGTCTTGCCCACACATTACTGCTGGTCTCAGATCAGTGTTACAGGGCTGCTTCAGGTGGAAAGATACCGGTTCCTATTGCAGAATTACATTTGTAGCAGTGAATTTACTTATATAGGAAATAGTCTTCACTTACGGCATCACGTACTCACATTGTGTTTTTGGTAAAATGTAATCCTTTTCCCGGTAGACACAGCCATCAAGTTTTGGATAAAATAATTGGCAGTATTTTGTGATTACTCATTGTTTTCCACCTGACTGTGAAAGACTTGAATTAATTAAGCCTCTCATTATCACTGTGATGTAAGTGTTACATTAATTAAACCATGCATAGCCCTGGAAAGCCTACTGCACGTATAAGTACCCATATTGTAACAGGACAAAATACAGGTCAGCTTTCTGTATGTTAAAGAAAACAAATGAGAATGGATCTGCACACCAGCTTATTAAAGCGATCATAGAACAAGAAATACTTTTTATGGGCTCTATTCCACACTGTCATTTTCCATTGGAAATCCATACCAATAACATGAGAGATCTACTGTGAACCCCAGAATAAAAGGGAAGAATATGGACTTTTCTATCCATCTAAGTTTCTTTTTTTTGGAAACTAATTGAGGTGGTGTCCTGCAGAGCATTCACAAGCCTGCATGAGTTCTTTGGAAGTAGGAATACATTGGTTTCATGAAGGTATGTGGAAATGCAGGTGAGATTCAGGTGGGAGCCATTGCTGGCACTCACTGAGCTGCTGGTGACCCCAGCATACCTGCAGCACATTTCCAGGGACTTGGGACCCCAGAATCTCCCAGATCAGCATGGTCAACCCTGCTGGGAAGCTGCCTCTGAACTGGGATTTCCACAAATATTCAGGGCTTCCAGGATTCCACCTGGGGCTTCTAAACCCTGGGAGTTGTGGGTTATTGAGAACTTAACAGCTTGGGCTCCCTGGTGTAAACGCATCTCTAGGATTGAATGAAATTCTTCTGTGTGAGTTTTCTCTACGTGCCACTGTATAGTCAAATGCCTCAAGGTAAAATGATCAGGCGATCACATGATGGTAGAGCTCTACACATCATAATGTGAACAACGCACACCAACTGCACTTCAAGAGTGCAAAGTCTACAAAACAGAACATTGCAGTACCTGCGTGTGATCGTGACTTGCAGTTATTTGTACATGTGTTTTAAGTAATATTGAATATTTTTTTAATCAATTTGTTTCATCAGCTGTAGTCTCCATGTCAGGAATGCATTATTCTTCAAATGATTTCCAGCAACATTCAATCATGCATTAGAGCTTTTGATTTATTTGAAAATGTTCATATTAATTTCATTAAGCAAAAATTAATTTTTCTATGCATAATTAACTCTTTGACCAGCTGTTGTCATTGGTTCTTTGAGAAAAAGACATAAAAAACTCATTGTGACAGAGAAATCATTAAACCTAATTTCTAATTTCCCACCAATGACTGTTTTTTCATGCATACTTTCAAGACTGAGGAAAAAATAACCAAGGAAAAAAGCATACCTTTCACAAGTCAGAAATAAATGAAGTACCTTTCAAAAAAAAGTCTTTAAATATCTATGTAGTGTAAGTAAGCAGGGAAATGCGCAAGTGTTGCTTAGATTAATTTTACTTTTTTACTTTTTATTATAAATACTCCCTAAAGTGTTCTGACACTTTAAACTTCTTAAATCTGCCACTTAGAGCTGAAATGTGGTATGACAGACTGTAGCACTGAATCTGACAGAATTTCTGATCTTACTAGAAATGCAAAGGCAAAGACAGTTCTGAAAAAGCAAACAAGTCAAGAGAAGAGTGAATGACAGAGGGGAATTAACACCCAGAAAGGAACACTCAAAAAAAGGCACAGAGTAATCACAATGCTTGAAAGGATTACTGGGAGGAAAATATGGAAAAATATGTGGGCAGTGGGAGCATTTACAGTATGGATAAGAACATTTTATCACAAGAGAAGTTTGGGTATCAGAGGACGAAGGCAGCTTGCTTAGCTCCCATATTTTGGGATGCTGTTGGAAGAGCACATTGTGCTGTAAGAAAGTTATCACCCAATAGAAACATGTACCCTTGAATGCCTGCTACACCCCACATCTGCCCATGATGGCATGAAGAAAGGAAAACACATGCTTACCATGTTGCTTTACAGGGACTGGCAGAAGGAACAAATCCCTTCAGGGAAGTTTATCATCCTGCAACTGCTCAAGCTATAAAAGCAGACAGTGCAGCATCCTGTTAACCCTGAAAGACCAAATTCTTCTTGTGTGGAACACTTCAAGCAAAACAGTTATATCTTCTTTCATTACAAAGTCAATGAAAGAATGGGTGCTAAGGAAGCCTCTTGTAGCGCAGTCAGCTTCAGCTGGTCCTGGAAGAGAGGATCCAGCTCGTTTTCTAAATGCCAGCTATTTTTGCTTTTTATAGTCTTACAAAATTTTGCCATAAGTAGCCTGTACAATTAGGGGTGGCCTTTCCCAGGGGAAGGTGTGGAAGTGATTCCTCATGCAACACCGCCATCAGGCAACAGTTCTGTTCCTTAGTTCTCTTCAAAACTGGTCCTTGTTCAGCAAAAAGCACATCTCAAAGTGGGGGAAATACAAGCAAACCCTTCTGAGCTCTGCATTTCCTCTGTGTATATGTAAATATACACATATATTTAGGTATGTTTCCATGCATTTCGTAGAAAAAATCTGCCTTTATATAGATAACAGACAAATAATATGCTATTTATCATATCCAAGAGGTAGTTCTTTGCTTCAAAATGAAGATTATTTTTTTTCACTTGAGAATATTCCTATTGAAGATTACATCAATTCAGACTGCTACACCAAGCAGATCTTCTTGCACAGATGCACTTTTTTCTCCTTGTCTGATATACTTTAAACTCCTTGTATCCTTTACTCTACTTTTCTTAAATTTCTGCCTTTCCAGTTGAAGTTCTCTGATAATAACTTTCTAGGCAAAAGAGATTTCATAAATTATTTGATCAAAATAAGAAAGAGTTTCTGCAAAGTAGCAGACAAGGGTTGGGAATACTTACCCTGCTGCTGAATAACTGGTAAATTTTCTTTTAACAGCTTTGCAAGCAAAATTACTTCTATGTTCTGCAAAAAATTAGTTCAACTGAATTGAATTATGAGGCTGCTGCCAGGTTAGAGGGACAACTCCTTTTCTTTTCTTTGACTATCTCCTACTTCTCCATCATTGCCTCCTCAGGGTCAGGAGAAATACTCTGTCACAAGATCATAGAATCACAGAATAGTTAGGATTGGAAAGGATCTTAAGATCATCAAGTTCCAACCCCCGCCCCCACCATGGGCAGGGACATCTCACACTAAACCATGCCACCCAAGGCTCTGTCCAGCCTGGCCTTGAACACCGCCAGGGATGGAGCATT
>WYDI02015418.1:4736-26100 GCA_009867235.2 Psittacus erithacus
GGCTGAAAGTCAAAACCACAGCACTGCAGCAGCTACTAAGAAGGAGAAAAATGACTGCTGCTGCTGAACCCAGGACAGTATGCACTCGGGCATGCATGGTACTGGCAGCTAATATAGTTTGGTTTGTCACTTCTCTCAGGATACCTTTCCCCGAAGACAGGAACTAGTTTGCAGCTTTGCACTGCAGTAAACTATCCTTAGTTTCACTTCACTGTCTGTGTTAAGGAGGATTTCTGTGTGCCTGGCAAACTGGAGGGATTTAAGAGAATGGATCCAAACAGGATCACTGTTTAACCCTATGCTGCCCAGCACTTTGAGACAAGTTTAATGCTCTCCAAAACTTAGCTTTTGAAGTTGTAAGGACCAAGGTGAGAACTAAAGCAGGATGACAGGCCGAGAAAATTGAGGCTGTTCAGCCTGGAGAAGAGAACCTGTGTGGAGACCTCAGAGCAGCTTCCAGTATCTGAAGAGGGCCTACAAGGATGCCATCTGGGACTGTAGTGACAGAGCAAGGGTCAAGGAGTTTAAAATTAAACAGGGGAAGTTCAGGTTAGGTATAAGGAAGTTCTTTGCTATGAGGGTGCTGAGGTGCTGGCACAGAGAAGCTGTGTCTGCCCCATCTCTGCCAGTGTTCCAGGGCCAGGTTGGATGGAGCCTTGGGTTTAGTGTGAGGTGTCCCTGCCCATGGCAGGGGGGTGGAACTGGATGGGCTTAAGGTCCTTTCTGACTCAAACCTTTCTATGTGTTAGCATGGGAGAGGGCTTCTAATAAAAAATGAGTTGGCACATCTGTACCATGCAACAGGGGAGGGGTTCTGACTAAGAATCCCCCTGAACTTGTAACTGAAGCAATGGTAATTTGAGCTATCTGTTCAAAAGCACTGTTGTACTTTTATCCACAAGGCAGAGATCAGGTGCATTGTACTTGAAGTCAGAGATGTTTCAGATGCACAAATCACAATTTCAGTGGCAGTACAACTGAAAAATTATATTGTAATGTATATAACAATTTGTCTTAAGATGCATTTAGAATGTAATTACTTAGGGCTCAAACAGAATAACACTAAACAAGCAACTTGCACCTAATATTGGGAAACCAATGGGGAACAAGAATGGAGAAAATTTATTATTTAAAACGTGGATATTTCAGTCTACACTTGGCCACAACTCCTGTGATTGCTCAGATGCCACCTTCAGACACAGGAACATGGTCAGCTTTATATGCAAGGAAAGCTGATAATAGCAACAGTTAAAAATCAAAGCGGGCATTAGGAAGTCAGACACAACAGGATTAAAAAATGGGGTAGGGAGGTTCACTAGCATTGTTCTCTTTTCAGTACTTGAGCTGGGTGGATGAAGGCTAGAACTGTCCTGTTAACCCACAGCAACTTCTATTTTGACTTGGTGTGGAAAACCAGCTAGCTCTTAACTGTCACCCTGTGTAGGTCTGGCTTTATTTCTAATTGAATATTCTAAAGCAGCAGATTTGGTGTCCTGCTCATCTTATCAGTGAAGATGTACTGGGCCAAGGTGAAAGAATGTTGGCAGGAGTTTGCTTGAGGGACTTAAAAATGGATAAATAAAAATCTAAATAATAGTCCAACATGCTTTAAGCTTTGGGGTGGGAAAAGACTTCCCTCTTGAGTGGTGTGCTCAGGAATGCGCAGATCCTTACGGATGCAATGTAATTTGAGCATAATGTTACTTGCAGGTGCTGGCAGAGACCCCATAACCCCAAAGGATCACCTGAAGCAGTCACCCCTCTATGGACATCACTGAGTTCTGTTGCGTACTTCTGTTTGCATAGCTCTTCATTGCAGAACCCTCAAAAAGCACACATATATTGGCATACCCATGTATTGCAGTAGTCTAGTAGTTCCTGTGAAAGCAATGGATTATATTAGTTTGAAACCATTCTCAGTTTTCTGATTTAAGAATATTAATCTACTTGGAAGAAGAAAATACTGGTGTCCAGGAAGTGAGGAGCATGGGTACCTATTATATCTAAATGAAGGGCATGCAGATGGTTTAACACTGCATTATTTCTCTGCTCAAGCACAGTTGAATAGTAAAACTGAGCTCTGACTTGGATTCCTCTGTCTTATTTCAGATTCAGAGCTTTTTAAATGTTGAATTCATTTTCCTTAAAGCAATTGTATCAGCAGCCAGAGGTACTGTTCAGATCAGATGTGTTAAATCACTTGTGGAACAGTGATTTATCAGAGCTGAACATACTGAGAACTCATGTACAACCTAGAAGTTGGGGCCTTATTTTTCAGTTGTTTTAAGCACTGTTGCAGACCAGTTTCAATGGAGCTGCTTCAGGCTGAGCTTATATGCATTATCCTTGCTCACTTGGGAAGCCTCCACAGCTCCAGTGTGGACTAATTCTGCCAGTGAAATTGTTGCTTCAGTACCTCAAAGGCTTGGGGATTGGGACAGCATTCAGTGTTGGTATAGAGGGGATCCCACAATGTCCTCGTCAAAATCCAGGGACATCTGCCTTGGGTAATAAGGGCTGACAAGGGGCAGAAAATCTTATTTGCTGCTTGTAGGGAAGCATCTGGAAGCAGATTGACTGAGTTGGCTCTGAAATGTTCCTGCTGATCTGCTTTCCAGCAAGGATGCAGAGATCGGGGAATTCCGGGAGTAGCCCTGGGCTGGGTAGGAAAGGGAGATGCTAACTTGGTAAGAAAGAGCCTAGTGTTTGTTCTCTAAGTATTTGTGAGGAGCTTGCTAATCTTTGGGGGCAGGAAAGCTGTGTTTTGTTCTAATGAAACACAAATGTGATGTCTGGAGCTGAGAAGGAAGAGGACCACTTCCAGGAAATCTAAAGCCCCAGGAACCAGAGAGTTTAACAATACATCTACCTTTTCCCCTTGTTTGACTCTGGCTTTCAGACCATAAATTGTGTCCATTTGGCTTGTCCTTTTCTCCCTTGTACGTATGTGCAAAGAAGATCCCTTAAAACCAGGAAGTTAGTATTTTCACAGCAAGAGCCCCACCTGCAAGAAAAACTGCGGATGTTAAAGGAGCTGAGAACACAGGTATCAATGTCCACCTAAGTTAGTGTCTACTACTTCAAGTCTAGAATAGGAAAGCTGTCCAGGTGTGTCAGCATGGGCACAGACTGCATGGTTTAGGGCAGAACTAGTCTTTCCTAGACTTGTGTGCCTGCAAAGATCCATGGCCATGTAAAAATTTTACACCAGAGACAGAAAATGTTGGGCTGAAAAGGCAGAATATTTTTTCAACTATTCTCTGCCTATTTTTGAGGTACATGATGTGCAGGAGTTGCACTAGGTAAGCTTTTTAAACAGATCTCAAATCTACTTAAAGGCAAGCTGCAGGGAGATTTAGAAGCTATTTTTAAACCAAGGTTTTCTCTTAGCTGTTTGCCATCTAGACACATATGCTGCTGGGGTATGGGAGAGGCTTTCTGAGGCTGCTGACACTCTCTACATGCCTGCCTCTGCTATGCCATGGCAAACACTCTCTCTGCATAGAAAGCTTAAGCCTCTGGGGCTCCATCTACCTAAATACCTCTGCTCCTTTTCTTTTAGTAGCTCATTCAGATACTTTCACATTTACACTGTGTTCCAGGGGCCTGGCTTTTATTCTTAGACTTCTGGCTGTCATTTCTGCCTGTTACACTTGTAGTTAAGAACTACCCTTAAAATTGATGTGCATGAATAATTTATAATTACCTAAATTTTCACAGTTAAATTCATAATTCTGAAATCTTGCCAGTATTTGTGAAAAATTCACTTGGAAATACTTTGATCTTCTATTTTATTTCCATAGGCAATCATCCCTACCATCTTTCTGTGATCCTGTTTAGCTGGTTAAATTTTCTGGCTACTTTTTGAATCCAAATAAGCACTTTAATTTCTAAAATGCAGCAATCTACACAAGGGTATTTCTCCTGTTATCAACCTGGCCTCATGCTGCTGATTAAATAAGGGTGCAGTCTGCATGGTTGTTCTACAACCACTGCTATGACAACTAGAAGGCTTTGGTGATTATTTTATAAGGACTTTTTCAGTCTGTTTGATTAAGCTTAATATGGTCTTTCACAGAAGAAATAAAACCCTGAGGACATAACCTTGATCTTTAATTCATGTCCCTTTAAAAGGGAAAAGGAACGTCTTTCTTCCTCTTGAACACAAAAGCCTTTGCTAGGCTGGTAGACTGGATGGCAAGTTCAAGTGGCAGCCTGAGGTCTACTATCATGTTGAGTGTGAAAATGAACAGTAGGAGATTGCCCATCTTTCACTTTCAGCATAATTATGCACAATATTGCTTTCCTCTGGCCAGGGAATACGTATTTATTCCAGGAATGCTCCTGGCTGGACAGGAACATGTGTTGGATGGGCAAAGAGGCAATTTCTTTGGAGCTCATCAGCCTTGCCATTCTGATGGCAAAAGCAAGTATATATTCCATGTGCTGGCAGCATATGTGCAGTGCACAAAACTCAAGGCTTGAGAAGGCTTCATAACAAGCAGGAGTAAGGAGAAGCAATTCCCTAGGGCTTCCAACAAGATCTTGTCATATTCTTTTTTCCACCTAAGGCAACTGGCATGCACTGTAGGAGGAGAGTCCCAAAATACTGGAGTGTGTTTTCAAGCCCTGCATTGGGACCTGGCATGTATTTGGCACAGGGGAGGTTGTGCTGCAAGGAGAAGTTCCTGACTGCCACCATGGTGAGCTGGAACCTACTGAAAATCAATATGCACTGGTCTGAAGGTACTGGATAGGTGTTAAGTGTAGGGCTGAGCTCTGAATCCTGCAGATCAGATGCCTTCTCATCCTAGTTGGTTGATATCCTCTGGGTAATTGCAGTCACAACTCTGTCTAAAAGCTGCTTTATTCCTCCCTCCCTGTTATGAAAGGTAGGAAGAGGTGCTTGTAGGAGGGAAATACAAATGAAAAGTCATGACTAATCTCTTGGATATACACTCATGAGGCAGGAAGCTTGGGGTTCCCATCCTTGCTCCTGAAGCTACCTATTTGACACTAAAATACCGACTAAAGCACAGTTCTGGCTGAGACTACAGCATGGTTCATCCCCCCAAGGTCAGTGCTGCCACTGTTACTGGCTGGTTTTGCTGGCCCAGTGATTCTGTGCTCCTACTGCACAATAAAGCAGCTTCCTCAGGAGGAACAGGAAGCATCTCCCTGCCCCCTCCTGCCCAATACTGCTAAGTTGAAGCTTGGGGCAAGGAGGCTTTTTCTTAAGAAGAAAGCCAAAAGGATTGGGATCCCCGGTGTCTAGGGTGAATGCTGTAGCCATCTGGGTATTTTACAAAAGACAGCTGCCTGCCTGCTGCTGAAATTCATCTGAGGCTTTCCTCATGAGGCCCCAGATCCTTTTGATGGGTGTTAGGCACTTTTTTGGGTAAATCTTCCAGAATTGGCCATTTCTGGGTTTGGTTGCTAAAACTCTATAATGTGCCTTGTTTGCATTGGGTCCTGGTTTTTTTCTATTGCTAGGGAGCCTCACACTTAACATGACATAAAATCCGTGTTATCACTGTAGAGTTTTTGTGTCCTGTTGCTGCAGGTAAAGCAGCATGTAATCCGAAGCGTATAAATATAACTTCCCACTGAACTGGAGTGATGAATGTGAGTCATAGCCGAGCAATGTGTATTGGGATCTGGCTTTAAAATAGATATATGTTGTAGGTGTACATTAAGTAAGAATCCCTTTTTGACTTTGACTAGACTTCTGTGATCAGCTTTAACTGAAACATGTAAATAAAGGAGTAGTAAAAGTACAAATCTGAGGTAGGCCTGGGAGGCACCAGAAGGAATCTGCTGGTAGAGAAAAGCTGTAGTGTACTGGATCATCCTTTCCTCTTCCTGCTGAGCTGTGCTTTTATTTACAGCCCCATCATCTGTGTGAGCTGCGAAGATCTCTGGCTGACCTGTTGGCTCCAGCTACCCTGGCTTCAATTATTTAAATTATTAATGTATGAATTATAAAGAAAATGCCCTAGTCTAAAAATTGCACCATTTAAATGATAAAAAATACAGGTATAATAGAAATAATACAATATACCATACTGAAGTGCTTGTGGGAAGGCACTCCTAACATCTGGCAACTGAGAGGCCTATAGAGAAGCTAGTACCACTCACCAAACTGGTTGGTAATGTCCTCTCTGAAGTGGTTACTCATGATCTTTCTTGCCAGTGCTCATAAAAAAGCTGCATGCTGCCAGTTTCTCACACTTGAAAGATTAAAGTATCTTGTTTGAGTAAGATTAAATTGAAGTAGAATGTAACCAGTGTACTAGTGGAGCCAGGGGCTTACATCTCCTGGAGTATAATTCCCTGAGGCTTCTGGGTTGTGTTTGCCATTTAAAGAAAAACAATTGTGGCAAGGAAGTAGGTGGATGACTTTTTAGGTTACCCAATTTGGATAAAGGGATGAGGGCTGCAATAAATAAGCAGAAATGTTATATGTGCAAATATTCATGTCCATTACTTAAGAAAAATATTCTAGTGTATCTTTTATACTTGGTGAAAGACAACATTACCAATACCAGTTTACCAGGCCCTCAAAGTTACTTCCCATGTGAAGGGGAAGGCTGGGTTTTACTTGCTTTGTAGTGTGTTATGTCTATAGGTTCCCATCCAATAGCAAAAGCTCGCGTTCCACTTAAGTGAAAAAGATGTTTCTTCGTACCCTGTGACTTGAGGAAACAACTTATGGAAGAGCTGAAACTCTTGAGTCTTGTGAGAACTGTAGGCACTGGGAATGGGATAGTAACTGCATAGAAACAGCAATGAAGAACCTGTTGAATGCAATGAAGACCTGCTGTTGCCTTGCAGGTGTGAGATCTTGCTGCAGCCTTTAGCTCTAGGAGCCCTTCTTACCTAGTGCTGCTTGCTTTCATGAAACCTATGACAAATACAGCATCCTCAAGGGTGCTATAGTACTATTGTTAAACTTGCTCAAAATAGGCCAACTTCCAAATGGGTTGTTTTGGTTTGGATTTAATTTTCTAATTGCTGATTCAAATATAGAAAAGTAGATAAGGCTTTCTGATGAAAACCAGCATGCTATTTTTAACTGCAGGCAATCACAAGGTGTAAAATCATTTATCTTGAGCTGCACTTGGTAAATCTCTGTAAAGGGCTTTTGTAACAGGCAGTTACAGAGAGAAATACATGGTGCTCAGGACCAGCAGCACCTGTGTGGCAATCCAGGTTATTGTCCTGGTTTTGGCTGGAATAGAGTTAATTTTCTTCCTAATATCTGGTGCAGTGCTGTGTTTTGGCTTTGGTCTAAGAATGCTGATAATACACTGTTTCAGTTGTTGCTGAGTAGTGCTTTAAGTCAGGGACTTAAATGTCATGCTTTGCCAGTGAGGAAGGGCACAAGAAGCTGGGAGGAAGCACAACCAGGACAGCTGATCCAAACTAGCCAAAAGGGTATTCCATACCACAGCATGTCATACCCAATATAGAAATTGGGAGGGGGAATTGGCTGGAAGGGAATTATCACTGCTCAATGATGGATTGGGTATAGGTCAGCAGGTGGTGAGCAACTGTATTGTTCATCACATGTTTATTCCTTCCTCTTTATTATTATTGTCTATTATAATTTTATTTCAATTATTAAACTGTTTTTATCTCAATTTATGGGGTTTTACATTTCTTTTTTCCTCCTTATCCTTCCCTATCCAACTGGGGAGTTGGGGGAGAGTGAGCGTGGTCCTTAGATGCCAGCTGAGGTTAAGCCATGAACAGGTATTATGGCTGGACTCCTCATGCTCATGATGACCTCATTTAAGTTTGCTATAACAGAAACTCCCTTTTTTCATGTATTTCTCTTTAAAACAGATGGTATTTCTGAATACTTACCAAATGCACTGATTTCCAATAATGTAATCCTTACAATAATCCTAGCTTCAGGTTTAGATCGCATAGCAAACTCAGAGGTACTACAAGCTGGTATACTCTTTTCCCCAACACTGAACCACCTTTGGCATTTGTGTATGCCCAAAGGCTACAGGGAACTTCATGCTGAAACAGCCTGAATTATTCAAGTGCTTCAATATTATTTACATCGCAAATGTAGTAAAATGTGAAGAATATGTGGTTTCGTTACCTTTTAAAGGGGTCTTGGTAAGCTGGAAGACTTGGATTAAAACAAATTGACAACTGAATTTTTAGTAGCACTCTTATGAAGATAGCTCTCCTGTGGTTAATATAACTGCTTTTTGGAGGCTGCGGAGTTGTCCTCAAGAGAACTTTAAAATGCAATTTAATTCTTTCACTGTATCACTCCAGTGTATACATATTAATTTCCACTTATTGTGTAAAATGCCACTTAAAATGTGTAAATTAGTCTTAAAATGAGGAAAATAAAGATCATGCCTAGCATGCACAGAGCGTTATGGTAGTTCTTGAAGTGAATTGTATGGATTTCGTGCTTTACCAAATTTCTCCTGTGTTTGAAATGCTTATTGGCAGCTCCCTGTTTCTTGCCCATGTGGCTGGGTCAGTTTAGTCACTCCTCATCTCCACTTTTTCTCCAGAACCATTCTTCTCTAAATCTGCATTATTTTTGTGATCTTGGGAGCAAACAGTGTTCTCAGGAAAGGAAAACGCACCTGGGAGGGTGGAGAAATAAATCTAAAGCTATTTCTTGTAAGGAGCAGTTTAAATTCTGGTTAAATTCAGTTGTGGGCTATTAACTGTCTGTTTCCATCCAAAAAGGGGACTTCTCTTTCTAGCAGCAACTGTACTTGGTTTTGTGTCCAAGTCCCTCTACATCCTTGGAAAAGCCAAGTTTTCTTGCACAACTGAGTTCTGAACCAGCCTACCCCATTACTCAGTTCCTATTCATGACAGCAAATGTCAGAATCAATATCTTTTCCTTTCACATGAAATCACTTCTGGCATAAAAGTTCCAGAAACCAATTGCATAAGTGTCTGTGTAAACCTTCTCTTTTTATTAATCAACCTCTTGTACCTAAAAGCTGAATTTGAGTTCCTGAGCTAAAGACAAACCAGAACACCACTGCTGGTAAGCTCACAGCTACTGTCATGGCTGTGAAAGCCACAAAAGGTCACAGGCTTGCATAGCCATACTGCTCTTTCAGGAAGCAATGCTTTTGGGGCTGCATATTTTTAGACACACCCAAAACCAAAGCATTGTGCTGCAGAGGAAAACAAGATTGCAGTAATGAGTGACAGAAAGGTGACCAAACTAATGTGCTGCTTTAATCTTGTATTTGTATGCTTCTTAAACACAACACTTAACTGCTGCTATGCGGCTTTAATCAGTGGTGAGTTTCAGGTCTATGAATCTATCTCAGGTTAGTGAAATGTTTTGTTAAAATTCACTGGGCTTGTGTTTAGATGCTACAGACCTGACACAGGTAATGTGGGAGAGTGCTAGGCTAATGGAGGTGAGAATCTAATTACCTTAACTACAGTCTACACAAGCTATTGTATGTGGTGCCAAGGAAGGAACAGTGTAATCCCACCTTTTCATGCAGATAAATGAGTGGAATGACTTTACCAGTTGTATGCTTGCAGAGAGATGTGCAAGACTTATTGCAGGCAATGAAGCAGCATTGCAAACCTACTGGTAATATATAGAAGTAAAGCTGAATGATAATGAACCTTGTCTGAAGAAGGAAATCACTTGATGTATCATCAGCAAGTGATTAAGATGGTGGGTGGTTCTTTCAGATGACTTCTGTTTCCAGAAGTGTCTGTTTTAGTGCTTCTGTATTTTGTATTCAGTGTTGGATGTTGTCACACAGGGTGTTTAAAACAGGCAGTGATAGTTGAAAAGCAGGTTCCTGGCTTGTACCATGATCTGATAGTATTGTTTAAGAAACTAAAAAACCCAACAGCACAAGACTTAAAACTGTGGCCAGACACTGCTCTTCAGCTAGCTTGTGCCATTCAAAACAATGGAATGCCAATTCCATCAAATAAAAATGAGGTGTGATGTCACATCAGGGAGCCAGAGCAGGGTTTCTACAGGAATAGTCCAAAAGGTTACAGCATCACACATTGCTTTTTAGGTCCAGTTCAACAGAATACTTGCCCAGTGTCTAAGTATAGACGTATCAAGGGGAGATGTGGCATCTATTTTAATGATTGCACATCTTACTCATGTAGTTGACTATGATGAGGACTACAGGGACAGTTTCTAAAAGTCATCTTTCCAAAGAGGGGCAGAAAACATCCTTTCTTTCAGAAAGGCAGCCATGGCTGCAGGGGCTCTGACTGCTCTGAGAACAGTGTATCCTGGAGTTAATGGTGTGGCTCAAAGATATGGTAAGAACTTGTGACTCATTACAGCAGCTCTTGTCAAAATAGATTACTTGTGGCTCTTCTCATGTTGGTATACCTTTTGTAGGCAGTGAATGAGCAAAATTCACCTGAACTGCTGTACAAGGGAATGATAGACCTTGCTGTTAAGGGTGCGTCCAGATTTACTGGGGCACAAACTGGAGCAGAACTCAATCTCTAGAGCTTTGAAAGCTGTTACCCAGTCAGGTCTTTATCAATTCTTTCAATAATGCAGTGGTATGGAGCCCCTAATCCCATCCCCATTTCAAAGAAGGCTGCATGTGCTTTTATGATCCAGAGGAAGCCTTTTCAATGTGGAAAAGATAGTTTGGTTCCCACACTCTTCAGTCCAGAGAATGACTTGTGCAGAAGCCTGGTGTCTGATATGTCACTGATGGTGATAAGCTGTGACATTGCATGAAAAGGTTCTGAGCTCATGGAAGACTTGAGGCTTTCAGGCTTCCTGCACTCTGAATGTGGTGGTAGAACCTTTGTGCCTTCTAGGTATCACTGATTGAAGTAACCTATGTCCCTTTACACCGCAGGCTTTTGTTTGCACCGGTTCATTTTGAGATGGTATGGGTAAATGTATTTAAGTTTGTCACATTCTCCAAGATACTTCTGATGATGGAATAAATAGATCAGAAATAAAAAGCTATGGAGGTGTTTGGCTTCTCAGGAGTCCTTCCTGAAGACTTTGAGGGGGTTTGGCTCACAAATAACCATTTTCTTTCAACCCTGCATGTATAGTGGGTCTTGAAGAAAGTAACATAGGCCTACTAGAAACTATTGCCCAGATCTGGGGCTGAGCTTCAGGTATAGGCAAAATTTACCTGCTGCACTTATATCAGCCTGTTACTGAGTAACCTTGTGTCCCAAGTATCAGACTCCTGTGTCTGAATACAGTCTGTGCTTGAACTAGATTGCGCTATAGGATGATACTGCTTAGCCCTCTGCAGGCAGGTTGGGAGCTGCTCTACCTGTGCTCTACATCATCTGGGCATACTAAACTAACGCAAAGTCTCTATGCTCCCAAAGGCTCTTTGCAGTGCTTGTGGTGGTCTGGCTTGGAGTTGGGGTGGAGCAAGGACAGGTCTGGGCAGCCCTGCTCTCATCTGAGCACCCTGCCAGACTTGGGAAAAGGTGAATCTGACCAGGAGAATCCAGATATGAGCTTCCTTTTCCACACAAGTACTTTACAGGCTGTAAGTTTTCAAAGCAGCTGCTGACATCTTCACTTGTTTGGCGTGCATATGAAGTACAAGATGTGGAGGCTGTCTGTAACAGTGCCTCCAAACTCTCTAAAGCCAAATATGTGGTAGACTGTACTCTCAAGTATGTCAGTTTGCTTTCTCAAAGGAGAAGGACAAGAGAAAAACACATTCTGGGTTTGTTTCCTGAAGAGTTAAGGTAAAGGCTGAAGAAGCTGAGATGGAGCCTTTGGGGATGATGGGGAGACTTGTGGAAAATAGCTTAAAAATACAGCTTGGTGCTTTTTTTTCTACCTGATCATCACAGAAGCTACTGAAGGTTTATAAAACTGACTGTCTGGTTATAGTATAGGTTATGACAAACATATTACAATGTCTTATGAGCCATTATTGTGACATGCCAGTACTGTGACTGGCAGAAGGAAATTGCATTTCCATCAGAAGGGACAAAAATACCTTGTGATGCCTTGGGTAACCTAGTGAGACAGCGAGCCAACAAATACTGATGGGAGCTTGTGATAAACATCTCTCACCAGCAGAGTTAAAGAACTGTAATTATAAACTGATTCCCATGAGCAGTAGTTAAGACCTATTGAATTCTTAAAGATGCTTATTAATTGTAACCTGAAAAGCAAATGCAAGCCTGAAAGTTTTTTCCAATATGTTATCCATTCTCAAGGTACTTCCAACTCCCAGCTGCTGTAGCAGTGCTGTTCTTCAGTTCATCTATACTGGGCTAAATCTCATTTACCTTAGTTGCCTCGGCAATACCACTGATATCCACAAAGGCTTTGCCCCACTAAACTGGTATGGGATTTGTCTTGATTTCAACAGTTGTATGACTTGTGAAACTAGACTGTGAGCTAGAGTTAAACAACAAATCTCTGAATTTAAAGGCACAGAACATTCTGAAGGAAGATACACTGTGTGGCTTTTCTGTGTCAGGAGGAGAATAGGCAATATCTTCAGAGCTTTTCAGCTGTCTGACTTAAAATGCTATTCGATGAAAACTAAGTCTTGAGAGAATTAGAACTTCTGGGCTCTTGGTCCAACTCCTCTGCCAACTTTCTGCATGACCTCGGTTACAGATCGTGCCTCGGCACAGTCACTTACAGGAAGGATGCTTCCACTGTCTGAGATGCTAACCAAACTTCACATTACCATTGTTTGCCCTCACTTCACAGCCAGCCATTATCTCGAGGCTCTGTGGGCTGGCTAGCACATTACTCGCAAGTTTTGCTCCGGGTTATCCAGCTGGAATGAACTTGTACAAATTGGTATCTTTGTCTAAAAATGCTCACTTCCTATGCCCTAAATAGCTACTGAAATGTTAATCCTCGCATTACATTTTTGGGGCATTTTTTTTTAGGCTAATGTGTATCAAAGGAACAATAGGAAAGTTTGGGACCTAGAGGATATCTGGGCCATGAATTTTGTGAGAGGAAAAGGGCTAAGGACTTAGGAGAACAGTGTTGGGAAGGTCGAAGTGGTTAGAAAAATCTTACTTCTGCATGAGCACAGGGCAGGCAGAGTGGTGACAAAGTTTTATGTGTTCTGAAGGGTGGCAGAACATGATTCTGGGGAGAGACTACTTCCTGTAGTTAGACCTGTGTGATATGCAGAGCTCAAGTTACCTGCCTACATATTATTGTAACGCCATTCTGTCAGGAAAACACAGGCTCCTGATTGACTGCTGTTTCAAAGCGCAACCTAACCCCTAAGATATTAGCTGAAAGGATGAAAATAGGCGTTACTTACTCCCAGCCCTCATCCTGAACTGTCAGTCTAATGACCAGGAGATAGGACTATTAAATTCTATGATGGTGTTAGTAGGATATTTCCCAGTTTGTTGGTTCCTGAGACCTACTTACCCATATTCATTGGAAGCCAACAAATTCCGACAAAGATGTTTGTCTGAATCCCTCTGAGGGCAATCTTCTAATAAACAGATTCAAGAAAATTGTATAAGGATGTGATTCCCCCCCCCTTTGTTTTCCTTGTAATACTCTTGTTCTTCCTTTGCTTCTTCCCTGAATCTGTGACACTGAAGATAATGTACTTCAAGTGATCTGTCACTTGAAGTTTGAAGATCTCTCTGTTCCATCTTCAGAAAGACGGAATTGTAGACCAGATCATCTGTAGAGATGTTTTGCAACAGCATTTGCGGATTTCTGAAGTGGACCAGAGATGGTGCAAAAGTAAAACTAATGGGGAAGGGGTTTGCAGGGATTTTTCATGTGAGCGTTCACCTTGAGGTATCATAAAAAGAGGGGATTCTTGCAGAATTTGCACTTAAAGACAGTAATTTGTGCTTTCAGACAAGCCCACTGAATTGCTGGTTTATTGCAAAAATCCTTACACTTCAGAAATTCTTAGACATAAAGGTTCATTTCTGGTATATTTGTATTTACCTGTGACACAAATGTAAGGATAAAGGAAATTGGGACTGGTACAAAGTTTCAACTGCCTTAACATGGAGCTGCTTGTTAATGGCGACACTTACAATCCCACTATTCTGCCGTACACTTCCACTTTACCTGTGCTCCTGAATTACTCTGGATTTTGAAGTATAACTAGCTATTTGTGAGATATAATGTTCTCGTCCCACCAGGCATCAGATAGGCAACAGCTATTGATTTAGGCAATCTGAACACACCTGTAAGTACCACAGGGTCAGAAAACAGTGTAGTGCCCCTGGATTCACTGTAGTCAGTAGCTGTGGGCTCTGCTTTCTACTGCTTGTGTGCAGCCAAGTCCAGATGGTTTGAAAGTTGACTGTTACAGAACTCACAGCCACTTAAAATGTGCTTACATCTGAGTGTGAACTAGCATGTGTTCTCTGTATGGAGTTCCTGGACTGGCTTTGACCAAGATCTCAGCTTCTGCCTCTCTGTTTCGCTTGTATGCAGTATTTGAAAGGATGCTGTCTTTCAGTGCTAACATACCATCCCTGTTTCCCACCTGAGTTCCCAAACTTTTTGGCATTCCAGAACTCTTCTAATCTCTCATTTTCATGTGGTATTTTTTCCTACACTACGACTACAAAATGTCTAGTTGGGGCAATCAATGTGTGTGCTGTTTACAAGGAAAGGATATGTGGGGGGAATGCTCAGGAGGGAAATGGAATAGATGCAGGACTGCATGAAAGCTGTTGTTTCGTTCAAATGGAGTGTCAGTGACACTCATTCAGTATTTCATGGCAAGCTCATTTAAACCACTAAAATACCAGCAGAAGCTGTAGTGCGGGCAGCAGTGTGTATCACTGCTGAGTCAGAAGGCTCAGTGACTGTAACCTCTGCTAGGTATTTCACAGTCTACTTTCATCGTTTGACAGACTGCTTCTTGACCTGACATGAGGTTGCTATAAAGGTATGTTGACTCTCCAGGCAGCAAGCGGGGTCATTTGAACACTTTCTCAGGCAGCCTGAGCAGTGGCTGCTGCTGCTATGTAGCTATGACTTTCAAAGTCTTTTACCCAATGCTATGAGCAGTGAATTCCTTTCTAAGTAACCTGTACTTGCTGAAGTGAATTGATTGGCTCTTGAGTGAGTCAGTAGTAACAAGGATCATCTAAAATATGTTCTTGTTTGGCAAAGGGTTGTTCTGAACTTAAAGAATAACATCCAATTCTTGTTATAATGCATCTTCTGTTTCCTCAGCTATCCTACTGTCACTGACTTTGCATGCGGGCCATATCTCAAAGACAGTTCTTCTTACGAAGAGAACAACTGCTAGTTTGTTTCAATTTGAGTTTTCTAGAACAGCTCAAGTGCAATTGTATGGGTATGAAAGTAGGAAATGGCAGTGGCATCCTCTGCTGTGATCTGGAATTTCAGTAAATGTCAAGACATTCAGAGTTCAAGCCTACAGGAACAGATGGAAATTTGAGCTGTGACCATGATGTGAGATGATTAAGGAAATAACGTAGAGAAAAGAGGATCACTCATCAGGAGATACACATAACCAATAAGAAGTCAGTTTTATATTCTACTTTAAAAGCATACATTCAGATGTAGTACTTCTGGCCTGGCTATTTGACTACACTTAAAAGCTTTTTCCAAATAAAAACCCATTGAACAATAAGCCTATCCCAAACCTAGATGCTTTCTTTTGGACCAAAGGAAGTTTTCAAGTTGTTTAAGTGTGAAGAAATACTTCTGACTTCCCTACTTTATTACCACATCACTTCATAATTGATAGCTGTGAACAAAGTGTTGAAGTAATCAGATGGCGTAATGTAAAATGTACACCATAACCCAAAAAAAGACTATTGCCAAGCCATGGGGAAAGTTAGCCTTGTAAAAGCAAGCCTTGAATCTGAAGTTTGTTCACTTCTGTATCTTTATTTTGTGATCTACTTTATACATTTTGAGAAAGGATTAGAGAAAACATACTTCAAAGAAAACACTTCCAAAGATCTCCTGTGGATTAATCATAAAATAGGACATTTCCTGATTAGAAAAGTATTATGAGACATAGCAGATTGAGTTGTAATGACAACAATGGATTACACCATGACTGTTTAGGAAGACCATGTACATAAATAATTCCTGTACAATACAGATCTCCAAGTTTTAGATATCTGTAGATGTATTTTATAATATCCTAAGACAATACTTTATATACACAGGCAAACTGGAAAGTCACCATGTGGGTAAGTGAAGTCTCTATTCAGAATGTGGCATGTTAAATGGAGCAGGAGTGTACTGGCAGTGCTTGCTTTCTCTCCTAGAAATAGTTCAGCTGCTGTCCCCTGATCTAATGTTTTCTGATCCCCTAAATCCAAATGGTTCCTGGTAGTTTGGGTGCATTAAATCTTTGCTGTAAAAATTTCCCTGTTAGAAATTCTATAGGATCCTATGTCAGAGACAGGAATTTGGCAGTGAAAATACAAGAATGTGATGGGCTTTAAATATTCAGTTTAGAAATGCTTTCTTCTGTACGCTTTTAGGGGACAGAAGTGTCCTTGGATATCTATTCCCTGTATGTTCTCTAGGCCATGTTGGAAGAACAACATGTAAAGGAAGAAGGGAATTAGGGCAGCACCCATGTCCATGCAGAAGTGATGCATATACTCGCAGTAACTGGATTGAAGGACAATATAAGCACACCCTCTGTATTGACTTCAGCATTTTTATGCAAACATAAATGATCTGTAAAATTGCATCGCTGGGTCATGAAGTGCAATGATCTGCACTGTATGTAGTATTTATCCTGCTTGCTCTGTTCTTTCACCTATTTGCTCCTGACAGCAGTCAAGAAAGCAGATACCTGGCTAGCTGGCCTTTGGTCTGATCTGCTGTATTTCTCCATATGATCATCACAAACACTGAGAAATAGCAACATTATGACTAACAAACCCAAAGTGCAAAGGGAATAAATGTTCTGCACTGATATGTTTCTTTACTGGAAGAAGTTGTGCTTCTGAAGGACTCCTATCTGGCTATAATGTAGTAACACATCCAACAGAAGAAAGTAAAATTCCATCATTTAACTTGCTTAGCTTAGTGAGGTTGTGCTAGCTGTCCACTCTGTCCCACATAAAACCACTCCAGCACCTTTCAGAATCAAGATCTCTACATCAGTGACTCCTCTTCTTGTGTCCAGGTTTGAGGATTGTAGATCTCTATTGATTTAAAGAGCTCATATA
The DNA here is from genome assembly GCA_009867235.2 of Psittacus erithacus. NCBI lineage: Eukaryota > Metazoa > Chordata > Aves > Psittaciformes > Psittacidae > Psittacus > Psittacus erithacus. The sequence goes on from WYDI02015418.1 coordinate 21,918, forward strand.
CTACAATAAAAGACAGATTGGATAGCTCGACATCTACCCTGCACTTCTCTCTGTAGAATTTGTGTGCTCCTTGTTCTTGACCTCAGTACAGTTGGGCCTATCCAATAAATCAAGAAGGTTTAAGCTAGTGAAATCAGAATTACCCTGTTAACTGATAAGGGGTCTACCACCAGAGAACTGAGTACTTCAGTAATGCTTATTTTCCATTTACAATTATGCAGCTTGTGCCTGTCACTTGTTTTCTTCTTCAGGATACTTGGAAATATTGAGAGGCCATCAAGCAATCTTATTCCTGTGGTATTTCTTAATCTTTTACTTTAAGAAGACTGGAAACTAACAACCTTCAGCATATAATAGACTGTTTCTGTATTATGACAACACTGATTTAATCACGAAGAATTTGACCTACAGTTTGGCTTCAGTCTGCAGATAAATTGGTTCGTTTTCAGATCTTGAAAAGCAGAATTTGCCCCTCAAAACTAATTACACTGTTAACATCTTATTCAAGGTCATTAATAAAGTACATTTCCTGTACTCTTGTGCACTTCAGTCTGTCCTATCTGTCCAAACACTTCCATGATGCTCACTGTCCGTAACATACATCAGACATGACATTCTCACAATCCTTTCTGGTTTATTGCTTACTGACATTTCCCTGGATAAAGCAGTGTTTTCCTTTTTGCACATAAGGAACAGACACAGCAGGTAGAATGAAGTATTTACCCAAGGCTATAGGGGAAGCCTGACAGAGTCAGGACTTGACTCCAGGTATCTGGAGTTGAGGCATGGACATGAGATGTCTGTTGTGATCTACCCGCAGTATCTTATACTGTTTTCCAATGATGGGTGAATAGATCACTTTTTCCTATGGGATCAAAACATAGTGCTGCAGAAAGAGAATAATTGGTTACTACCCAAAATCATTGAAGGATTCTTTTGCAAGAAATCCTTCTTTATGTGTTCTTGATTGTATTTAGTTTGCTTGGTTTGACCTATATTAAGTGTTATAGTGATTTTATTAGGAAAACTGAAAATCACCAGAAACACTTGGATCAACTGGTTTATTTATTGTATGTAAGAAGTGGTGGCAGTCTAGTGAAGTTCCTGCTGACCAGAAAAGGGGGAGTGTATAATCCCTATTTTTAAAAATGAAAAGAAAAGGAAGACCCAGTGAACTACAGGCCAGTCAGTCTCACTTTGGTGCTCAGCAAGATCATGGGGCAGACCCTCCTGGAAATGCTGCTAAGGCACATGGACAATAAGGGGGTGATTAATGACAGCCAGCATGGCTTCACTAAGGGAAAATTATGTGTGACAAATTTGGTGCTGCATACAATGGGGCCATGGCATTGGTGGGTAAGGGAAGAGTGCCTAATGTCATCTACTTGGTTTGGCCTGGAGAAGAGAAGGTGCCAGGGAGCTTGTATAACAGATTTCTAGTGCCTAAAGGGGCTGCAAGAAATCTGGAGAGGAGCTTTTTGCCAGGGCCTGTATAGTGACAGGACAGGAGGAATGGCTTCAAACTAACAGAGGGGAGATTGAGATGAGACTTTAGGAGGAAGTTCTTCCCTGTGAGGGTGCTGAGGTGCTGGCACAGGGTGCCCAGAGAAGCTGTGGCTGCCCCATCCCTGGCAGTGTTCAGGGCCAGGACGAACAGGGCTTGGACCAACCTGCTCTATTGGAAGGTGTCCCTGCCTGTAGCAGGGGTTGGAACTGGATGAGCTTTAAGGTCCCTTCCAACCCAAACCATTCTATGACTCTGGAATAAGAAATTTGAGAGAAGGATAACTGGATGCACAGTATATTTTGTATAAAGCATCACATTTACACAAATCCTGAATGTGAAAGTTTAACTCAATTTTCCTACCACAGCATGGAACTTGGTGCTGCAGAGGCTATTTTAGAATAATACAGTTTTAAACAGTATGAGTACAGTAAAACTAAAAATATCACCACCCTATTTAAAGTAGCTATATGAAAAAAGAACTCATGTCCTAAGGCTCTTGCACTATTATGCAGAAGTGCCTGAACACGAGGCAGGGTGTCTCAGCCTTAGGAGTAAAAGGCATGTTGCATTATGAATCCTATTTTTGGCAGCGTGTTATTTTTGGTAGGAGTGATTTTCTAAGAGAAATGCTGCAGCTTTCTCTAGGTCAAGCAGATTGAAGATTTGATCAGCTTGGCAGAAAGGAACTTATCAGGAGAAGTTGTATTCCCATCATCTGCCCCATGCTTCCCAGGAATGACAGTGTGGACTAGCAGCAAGGAATGGGACAGTTTGCAAACAGAGGAATGCTTGTGTGGAAGAGTAGTGTTCCAGGCCAGTGGATTGCAGCTGGATAACTGTTGTAGGAGAAATTCTTGTTATACTGTGTGCCACCCTGTGCCCTGGAGGGTTTTGGTATGGGACAAAGGTGAGTCCTTGAAGTCCACAAGGAACCCTGGTCTGCAGAGATGTTATCTAGGCAGCTCTGGCTAACTGGTAAAAGCTATATTTGCTCTCTCTTCTTTAAATACTTTGATTATATACACAGTACTAATCCATCTGTGGCCAGATGTGTACAAGCTCTACTGAAAATCATTAGATTATAGTGAAGCCAGACATCCTCCTTTCAGCTACTTCCTTATCTCTGCTCTGAAGTATGAACCCTGTGAGATACTAATCACAAGGAAATGAATATTTTGTAGACTTTTTTTAAACAACATTAATAAAATTTAGAAAATATTAGAGTTATGTTACAGCTTATCTTTAAAATGAAAGCTGAAACCAGCAATAGTTTATTATTTGCGTGAGAGTACTTGAATGGGTCTTTATGTAGGAATTCAGAGTCTATTCCTCTGTGTGTATCTCAAACAAGGTAATGCTGAATTTTGATATTTATACTTTTTTTTATTATTATTAAATAATTAGGGACAGATTCTGGTCTTAGTAATTATTCTGGATAGAGAGCAGTGTGATGTATCTGAATTTGTCCCTACAGGGATAATGCTTACTTCAACTGCAGGTAAAAATGCTTTTAGAACTCAAAGATATCAAAGGCAGAAGACTTTAATGAATATACTCGAGCACTGGGTGTTCGGTGCCACTTTAACATTTTTCCTGCTCATGCGTCAATTGTCCTCTAATGTCACTTTGGGACCAAATCTCCTTTTCCCGCCAGATGCCATTTTTACATTGGATTCAGACCCTGCTCCTGGCACTTACTCTTGTCACTTCTGTAAGAACTCTTTAATGTTGGCATGAAAATGCAAGTACTCTATCATTAGTCTTAAAGAAAGAAGCACTGCAATGCAATTTCCATCTTGCACAAAGCTGAACTATGATGGGGGAGATGGGACTGCAATATAGATCATTACTTCCCTTTATGTAACAAAAGGAAGAGGAAAACTACTGGCAAGAGACCCTTGGAACAGCACCTTTTACAACTGCACAGCATTAAAGGCCACTATTGATCCTGCCTGGTGGATCTTCCAAGGTGTCTTAGTAGTTTGTAGAGACAGTGGTACTCTACTCATACTGACTTACAGGGCTCAGAAATCAACCCTAAATGCTTGTTGCCCTGTGCACATGGCTCATAGGGGACTTAAGCTGCTGCTGTGAGTTGTCTATAATTCTGTCCTCCTTCAGTTTAAAAATGTATATGGTTCAGGTCTGGGATGTAATGTGTGACTCCTGTTACTGAATAGAACAGTGTGTAATCAGTCACATCTGCTAACAGTGTCAAACCAGGTTTTATTGCTTTTTACTCCTGTTAGCTTTGCAGAGAGAATACAGCTGAATGGCAAGGCTGGTACATTATTAACAGCTCATTTGCTGAACTCCCCACAGAGAATAGTCTCAGCTATTACTGTGCAAGCCAGATGTGCACCCTTGCTGGCTTCCTGATCCTGGGCTGGATGTAGAGCTGCTAGGCAAGGAGTGGCTTCTCTTGAAGTTGACTTGTAATCTGGCATCATGAATGTGGACTTTCTCAGTGCTGTGCTTCAGAGAACAGAGAGGTTTAAAGATTCATTAGGGACTGTAGTGATAGGGCAGGGGGTAATGGGTTAAAACTTAAACAGGGGAAGTTTAGATTGGACATAAGGAAGAAGTTCTTTACTGTAAGGTGGTGAGGCACTGGAATGGGTTGCCCAGGGAAGTTGTGAATGCTCCACCCCTGGCGGTGTTCAAGACCAGGTTGGA